>JAEIIL010021947.1:0-14731 GCA_018905715.1 Drosophila lini
GTGTCATTGAAAAGAACTTAAATATAAAACCTACAATCCGTCATATTTAACAATAGCATCAACCTCTTTTCTTTAAATAAATTTCATATTACCTTTTTGGTATAAAATTTAAGCAAGCAACACTTTGCCCCAATTAAAATTTATAGTCATTTTGTTATATTATTAAGCAATTTCACTTTAGTATCCAATATTAATTAATTTTTATTATAATAATTAATTGTTATTAATACAACCCTGGAAATTTCTAAGAAACCAGGTTAGAACCTTCCAAGCCAAGAATTGTTAAATTAAACACATTTGATTTCTAGGAAAAGAATCAATAATAGCGACAGTAATTGTGTCTGAACCTTTGAGGTTAATGTATTTTCCCTGAATCCCATTACTTCTCCATGCCTTTATCAATTAAAACATATGCCCATGACAATAGCTCCACTCCACCAGAGTCTTTGCACACCGACGCGACGGTTTCCAAGCGCAAAAATCAATTAGACTCAAGCTTCGAACAATGTCGTCATGGCAGGCCAATATTCTGCTCCTGGCACATTTTAATATGCAACGTAACAATTCGATTTGCCTGCTTGCTTTAATAGTTTTGCGGTTCGAAAGCCGCAAAACGTATTACGTATACGTAATATTGCCCATGCAGGCACTCGGGCAGCAGCCAGAGTCAGCCCGAGGGGGTGGCAGGGGGGCAGGGCGTAGGAGTGCCATGGAGGGAATTCTCTGCAGCGGCAGCAAAAACCAGCAGGGAAACCTCCGAGGCCCAGACAGATGTATGCAAAATAATTAACACACACACACACAGACAGAGTGCGGCCTGCATATAGAGAGTGAGGCGAACTTCAATATGGAATAGGGAATTTTGTGGCAGGCAACTTGGAGTGCCCGATTCCGCCTCCCAGGGCCTGGCAGTCTGATAAAATATTAATAGACAGGCGGATAGACAGTTATCAGACAACAGATGGACTTTATTGTCGGCCACCGTAGATGGAAATGATAATAGACGTGGCAGAGTTGAAAATCAAAGCCATATTACGCACCGGACGAAGGGAAAATGAAAACATTTCCCAGAGGCACTCTGCCATATGCTCACAGTGGGCACCGCCTAACAGCTACGAGCTCTTAACCGGAGTTACGACAAGGTCCTGGAATATCTATAAGAAAAGTCTATTGGAGCTTGCGATGAACTAGGACCTTTAACTCTGCCTATTTCTATTAAGGATGTATGTTTTTGGCATATTTCCCTGTACCTCATCGAGGAACTCTACAATAAAGGTTTCAGACCCTATTTTTTCCTTCAAACTATGATCCAGTCTTCGGTACAACTTCTGGTTATACTCCCAGGGACCCAGATTAGCTTTCAATAAATGTAGTCTTAAATTAAAATTGATGTTTATATGGCTCGAACGACAGGATATCGGGTATACAAGCCTGACTCGGGCCAAAATATCAGTCACTCAGAGATAAATGACGGACACAGGCAAGGGAAGGAGCTAAACTATAGCAAATGCGGACAAAAGTAAATCAATCAATCCTGAAATTAACTAATTGCGTAAAACAATATTTATGAATAATTAATGAGCTCATAATGCGAACGGGGAAGAGGCAGGGCGAGAGCTTAGTGGTTTGGTTATCTTTTAAGCATTAGAGAGCGCCCAGCCAATAATCCCCCCATTAGGGGGCATCCCCACCTCCGAGTTTGCGGTTGAAAGCTTTGAAACTATGAATACTAGCTGACAAGTTTATGTAAAATTCAATGAATATGTAATTACCCCACAGACACCCACACGCGCACAAACTGACACATCGGTGAATGGTCTTTTTACTTTGCTGAACATTTGCATAAATCTCAAACAGCACACACACACGGGCACATTCATATTCTAGGTATCCTAACGACCTGCAGGCACATTAATTTATAGCAAAAATTCACGTAAATTACCTCGTGGCGATACTATCCACACCCACTCCTCCTTCAGCCCGCATTCATATGAAGGGCATTCCGCAGATAAGTCGATTCGCTCTCAAGCGTATGCTCCCCGGTATATATAGTTTTTTTCAGCGAAAAAATTGGTGGGAAGAGGTGAGGCGAAGCGGCATTTACATTTAAAAAATTCAACGGCAAGCGTGAAAATTATTCATAAATGTACCACCGAAAAAAGGAAAATATCCTGAAGTAAAATAGTTCACAAAATCCACTGACCGGAAAGGGCGGCGTGGGGGATACGCACCTATTTTCGTTGTTCCCGCCTTGTCGTGGGATAAGGGAAAAAAAAGAAACGACACGCGTGCGTAAAATATTTTTGCACATTTTTAACTGAATATCAATTTATGTTATTTTCTGTACACGATTTTTTCACGACGTTTATTTTGCAGTGCCCGGAGTGCGCCAACTGCCAAAAATATTTTGTATGCTTTTCCATTTCCATTGTTGCTTTTTGTTTGCCAACTGTTCTGGGAATCTGTATTCAATTTTTCTTCATAGACAAAACTTTTAAAGTGCTTTTTATGTATTGACGGTCAGCACACGTTCGGGCTGTGTTTTTTTATACTTTGCTTTTCTTTATTTATCGGCTTTCCTTTAAAAATTAGTTTAGCAATACTTGTTACTAAGTTTAATCGAAGGGCGCTGCAAAGTAGTGGCATTTTTCATTGATTTTTATTTGCTTCTGAAAACCTATTACACATTTCCAACCCTCTCGATGTAACTCTCATCAACCATTTTGCAATTAAACGGCACCAAACGAAATCAAAGGTAACAGACTCGGGAAAACAAAAAACTCATCTCATGTTCGGAGTACTTTGGTTGCTACCCTTAACTGTTGGGTATGACGGTGATGCTAGATTGTCCTTTTCCTTTTTTTTTTCCTTTGACTATGGGTTAAACTTTTTGTAATGGAATTTCTGATACGCTTTTTTTTTTAACTATGAGCCTTGGCTGTTTTTGCTGTTTGGTCGTCACCGCAGTTGAGGAGGTAGTTGTAGGAACAACCAGAACGGAGTAGTAAAGGGAGCTACTCAGCCTGGGTTCATTATGTTTATATCTTTGAGTTGCCAGTCGAGTCGTTCTCCATTAGAACAGCTATCGTTCCAAGTATCGAATCCTTTTAGCTTTATTAACGGTGCATACAAATTAGAAAATGGAAATAAATGGATTAATTAAGATATACATATAGGTTTCGAAAGGAGTTACTAAGCTTGGGTTCATTATGTTTATACTTTTTCATCTAAGCATTTGATTTGTCAGTTGAGTCGCTTTAGGGGTTTATCCGGCAAAGCTTTTCTTTTCTCCATGAGAACAACTATCGTTCCAAGGATCAAATCCTTATAGCCTTTATACGCATTAGAAAATTAGATTTGTTTTAGACAAGATTTACACAAGCTTTAAGACAGCAAATGGGAAGTTATTACTCTTAATTGTTATTATACAGTGTATTTTACTGTCTTTTATTATATTTAATACTTAAAAAATCGTTTTCCTAAGATCAACTCGAGTTGGTAGCAAAATTTCTTTGTGAGTGCAGCCTCTCAATGTGTCTTCTATGCAAATCTTTCTCCATTTGTAGTCTGCTCTTATACACTAATCACTGACACCTCTCTCCTCTCCTCCACAGTGCCACCCTCGTGGCGGTGGCCACCCTGCGTCCTGGGGCCGTCGATCACCTGCGCAAGGAGTTCCGCAGCAAGGCCAAGCAGCTGGCGCGGCTCACTGATCCGAACGTGGCCCGCCTGGTGGGAGCCTGTCTTAGGGACGAGCCGATCTGCATCGTGCAAGACTACTCGAACTGCCTCGGCGACTTGAATCAGTTCCTGCAGGAGCACGTGGCCGAGACCAGCGGCCTGATGGCCAACAAGAGTCTGAGGTAAGGTTTTGCGGTTTGCTCAGCTCCCCCAGCGTACTTACTTTTTAACTAATGCGTTGTCTCTCCCCCGCATTTTATGCCACCGTTTTTTTTTTTTTGCTCGTCCTGCTGCGTTTTTGCGTGCGTTTTATCGGACTTCCTGTACTGACGCCATTTGCCGACGCTACACTTCCGTTCTCGTGCTCAATGATTACGCCGATCCGCCGACGAACAACGAACAACGGACGACCGACCAACCACCAACATGCGCAAACGGATGTTAAAACTTCGTTAACTTGGCTACCCAACCTCCGTCGAATGGGAAAACTTTTCAAATTCTCATTTCATGTCGGCATCTTCCGCACCCGCATCCGCTGCGCAACCCCGATTGCGACTCCTTCGACGGCGACGGACACAGCTACGGCTGCTTAGTCTACATTGCCACACAAATTGCATCGGGCATGAAGCATTTGGAGCAAATGAATTTCGTTCATCGGGATCTGGCAACAAGGTAAGTGCTCGAGATAAGAGTTTCATCTCGTGAGGGTTGCAGGTGATTTTCCCGGCACCCAAGCCCGGTTTGGTTATTCGTTGAATTTTAAAGCTTTTCTCTGAGTTGCTGGAGGAAAAATTTAAGCAATTTTTGTATGAAAAATTCGATGAATCTAATTTATAAAAATTAAATTAGTTAACATTCTGTTATTAGTACTTTAATGTTATGTACTAATGTTTGACTGAATTAAACGAGACTAATAATTTAAATTCAGGTATCACCGGAAGCCGTTATGCTATCTGTGAACCTATCAATATGAATTAATTACAACTTAAGCAAGGCAAAAGTAGAAATGATGTTTCATCTACCATTTCACAAAATTAATTCAATTTTAGACAACAAATACACATTTCTATGGAGCAAACATTATTATATTTTCCTCGTTACCTATTTGTATAGCTAGTTAAGGCTATAAATAAATTGGTAATTCAATATATGGCCCCCGTACCCATACTGTCTGCGTATTTTCGCATAGAATGTAATCAATTAAAATTAATTTGCTAATGAAAATGTCAACAAGAAGCGAGAGGACCAACAATGGCTCCTGACGACATCGTCATCGCTGCTGCTGCTGCTGCCATTTATGAGCGAGTCCCTCCTTCTTTTCCAGGTTTGACAGACATTGTTGTTATAGGAACCCTGTGCTCCATCTATCCACCCCATCCTGCCCGGTATCTTTATCGTCATAACAAATCAATAGACGTGTATGGCATGTTACTTGGCAGGTTACGCTCGCTCCAGGCCACCTGCCTCAGCGCAAGTTCTGGGAAAATGTCTTTTTGAAATCCAATAAGAAAATTGTGCTATTTTTGGCCACGCAATCGTCAACCTTACCTGTCCGGCCCCAGCCCGCGCCAGCCCTTGATTGCACAACAATGCAATAAGAAACGAATTCTGGAAGGGTAAGGCAATATGCCATTTGACAGCAATTGGTAATGGCGGCGGCCCACGTGACTTATGAGCCATTCTCGTTCAGTTTTGGTTCCCCGAAATTTGTTTCTTAGCCATATGCATCGCCTGCCATAAATTTGCCTTTGCGGTTTTGTGCACA
Organism: Drosophila lini; assembly: GCA_018905715.1. Taxonomy (NCBI): domain Eukaryota; kingdom Metazoa; phylum Arthropoda; class Insecta; order Diptera; family Drosophilidae; genus Drosophila; species Drosophila lini. Next base: position 5,447 of record JAEIIL010021947.1, read on the forward strand.
ATAAGCCAACCAATATTGCGCAATCGATTTTTTTGCTCTCTCGTTTTAACTTGTTTTTTGAGGACCACTGGAATATTTAGGGTTTTGAATGACAAATGGGACAATAGCATTGCTGGTAAGATTTCTGTGTCATACATACATTTTTATTGATTACGTTTACCTGATCTCTTTATATTAATTATTTAATTATTAAGAGATTGGTATTAAATGTAATTATAATCACGTATACGTAATCCAAACGAAGCAAGTTTACAGCTGACGTAGGCCACAAGAATGGACCGAATAGATAAAGGAAAATAGGGAATACCGCACTCAGTTAGTTTCACAGACACACACTCATGTGTTTGGCCAACAGGAGAAGGAATAGTCGAAATTTGGTGCAAATTCTAGTTACTTTTGTCCACACACCCGAAGGCCCGATAGCGGAAATGAGTTTATTGCTGCTGTAAATATTGTAAAATGTTTTTCAGCTCGTCCTTCCGTTCGCCGGCTCCAGCCGCCCCTCAAAATGTCGAGTGTCGGCAAGAAATGCGAAAATCCTTTTAGATCCTGTGGTTTGTTGTGGTACTTTTGGTCGGTATGTAGACAGAAAATGTCTGGAAGCCTCATTGATTCTAGCATTTTTTGACAGATTTCTGCTGAGATTGCAATTGTAAAAGATATTTGGCTTAAGACACAAGTGAGTGGGGGTGAATGCGTCTGGAATATACTGACCGCATCCGCCTGTCGACGTTGGTTTTTCGTGTAGAGTTGGCTGTCTTTTCTTTTATGAAAAGTTTGGTTTACCGACTTGAATTAAGTGGAAGTGAAACAGAAAAGTGAAATGTTTAACATACATATGCTTTGAAAGCGTTTAAGATAAGGTAACTGGCTCGCTAAATCTAAGTAATGATGTGTATCATACAATTAGGTAAACTAATGAAATGCTTACTTACTATATTTACGAAACTCATTTTATCTTAATAGCAATGCTCTATATCCCTTTACTCTTCGAATATTGGGTATTAAACGAGGACCGTTCCTGTCTGTGCTGTTAGAAAACGCTTCCTTAGCACAAAAAGCAGAAGACGGCAAGTGCTCAACTAATTTGAAATTAAATTCAACGATGGCCACGACGCTCAAATGCCCCGCATCGCACTTTCCGCCTTCCCATTACAGCTCCTCCGTCGCCGTAATGTCCTGCTCGCCTCCCAAGGACTATCACGGACAATTTTTCAGCATTTAAACACTCAAGTGCCAAGCTAATAAACGATATTAGTGCCAACAAATATTGCGAGTGTACGTGTGGGAGCGTGTGTGAGTGGCCATAGAGAGTGTCTACTATTGTTGCCACTGCTGCCGCTTGTGCAAACGTTTTCCAAGCAGTTACCAAATAAAAATGATTAGGAACGTGACTAAGAGTGCGAAAAATGTTATTTACTTAACTGATGCGAGCTCTGGGGCCAGCGGATGCAGCTGCGGAGGTATGAGGAGTGTTTGCTTGTATCCCAGCTTGCTGCATTCTTGGAAAAGGGAGTTGGACCCATCGATCATTTCACGGATTATAAAGAGAATAGGAAATCACATGAAATTATATGACCACAGGGTTTGCCGAAATAGATTATGCGGAAAGAAACTTAAATATAAGAAATCAGTAGCTGATTTAATAGTTTATAGTGTTTGTTAAAGCACTATCACCGTCTTTCTATAATATCCTGTGAAAGGGTATACGAAATACCCAATGTCCGTCGCTCTCTGATAAAAGTTTGGTTTGATTTGGTGGAAAAGAAAATAAAGCAACGAGATTGTATTGTTATGCAAAATGTAGGGAAAGAGGAATTCCAGGGTAAGTTAAAGAAGTTTTTAACAGTCAAAAAAAGAAATAAAAAACCAGCCTTGTGTTTTTATTATTTTGTACAGTTAGAAAATTAGGATAGTTGACATTACTGTATTTACTGACGAACCTATCATCATATAAATTTGACGTCTTATACATATTTATATATATCTGGAGTGTGGGAAAATTATGTACATAGGTTTAAAGGTGTACAATTGCAAAAGCCAAGGAGCAATGCAGAGGCTCTTTAAATTTGCGCAGTGTAAACTTTTCGAGGAAAGTGGGAGAAAAGCAGGAAGAAAACGTCATATTTCTTTCTCCAAGGCAAACAGCGTTTATACGATGCCATTTTCATGTACTCGACATTGCGCGAAAGTTAAGAGAATAATATTAGGGATTCAAAAAAATCCATTAAATGAAAACTTACTACCATTAAAAAAATAACAGTTTTGGATATTCTATTTCTTTTATTACGATTTCATATGTTTCATAAGCTCTTCTTCAGGAATACATAAAATTCAGTATATAAATAACGTAACAAAAGGCTGTAAGTAGACGAAACTATTTTACAAACCGATGCTGAAAATGCATTATACTTTTCGGCGCAAGAATGCCCTGCCCAGCAGCACATCCATTCTTGTTTGACTTCCATATCCTGTGGCTTCCAACTTCCCTCGCATGGAATTCTTCGGTCGTTCGGTCGTTCGCTCTGTCGCCTTGTCGGCAGGAAATGTTGATAAAACTGCTACCAGCTGCGTTGAAGGCAGCGACGAGAACCACAGCGATGCATGTAAATCATTTATGGTTTGTACAGCAAGGGGACACGTACACCCTTTCCCTCTTGGCCTACAATAACACAAGAACGCCCTCTCCACATTCAGGGTAAAGAATGGCGATGATTATTAAAGTCATTTTTGCAGTGTTTTAATGCAAAGTTGCTTAAATTTCGACCGAAATATAAAAACAAAATTAAAATATCGATATAAGCCTTGTCTTGATCTTAGTGTCGATTTTCTATTGCTTTTGGTCTTCGACGTTAGCACATTGTTGTTAATTTGCACGTTGAATGACATGTTGACAGTCGGTGAGACAATGACAGCTGTTCTAAAAACTGCCAGGCAGACCGGCGGCCTGAAGAATGGAGGCAATGCCGATAAAGTTGGAAGCAGGAAAATGCTGCACAGTCCTCGCACCATAATATCCAACAAAAGCAGCTGGAGCAACAGAGTCAGCTGCATGTCAAAGGGTTTATAATATCAAAACAGGACAGTGAAGAGTTGAGCGTCAACAAAGTGTGCGGCAGGTGTGCCCCTCGCACACACTCTCTCTGTGTGTGTGTGTCTGCCCCACAGTGTGTGGACATCAAACTTTTCCAGCTGACCGACGGCGGGGGTATGGCCTGCGACTGTTTTGCTACTGATAAGCCGCAGCCCGAAGCCGCATCGCAGACAGCATCTTTAAGGCTGTCAGCTAATCACAATTTTATTTAATACAGATTCTAGTAGAGCGCCACCCCCTTGGGTGAGCTCAGCGCAGGCTCAAGTGACGTTTTCCTTGACTGGTTTGGCTGCAAAGACCTCCTCCGCCTGCTTTCGCTTTTCTGCTTTCCTAATTACCCCACTCGAAAGCAGAAATGGCTCAGAACGCAGCTATGCAACAAATTGCAGACACGCAAACAGAGCCCGGACAGCTCTGTGACCCCAGGGGAGAATGGCCGAGGGGCCTCCAAAATGGGAGCAGGAGTTGCACAAAAAACAGTCAGCCCGAAAGCTGAATACCCTACTCGGGCCAAAAGTCTTTGGGATCCCTATTATAAATGCAGAACGAAAAGCTAAGGGATTACTAATGCAGCAAGCGAAAGTATATATTTTTTTCCTAGCTTTCCGCATTTTCTCTTAGTAGATATACCTCTCTATGGCCAGAGTAAAAGCGAGAAAATATATATTCAGCCTTGGCGTTTCAGGAGTGCGTGCATTTGCCTGTTGTGTGTGCGCTGGCGTCCTCTTCTGGAACCACCATTGCATGTAAAAAATCCTTGACCATATTTGCCTTGGCTTTACAGGCGGTCATATTTGTTTTAGACTTTTCCGCTTTTCTTTGCCTTCTTTTGTGTGCCGTGACTAAACAGAAAGCGACTACATAACAATGCAACTCTGAAAGACCTTCAAGCCAAGTCTACTTGCAAACCTTTAACGGAGAGTGAAAATAACTCTTTGAAAGAATAACTTTTGCTTTAGAAACAGGAAGAAAATATAATAACAACCACACAAAACAATTCCCTAATAATGATAAATATTTATATTCTGAGTTATTGGTTTTAGGCTACATTTTATTTTTAGATGAGATAAAAATTAAAAAAACACACATTCATATAGAAAATAAATATTCACAAATATATTTCACCATATTAACTTAATACAAACTTATACAATGGGATACTGAGGAAGGGAGGCCACGCCGCACATGTTGCCAGCGTTACGCGCCAACCGAAGGTAGCCATTCTCACCCCAGGATTTGCCATAGGAGTTCTTTATCAGCCAGTAATCGCCCCAGGTCGGATCCGTGCCGAAACCCACCACGAGGACGGAGTGCGTAAGGTCAATCCTTTCCGATCGGCAGTCCGGAATTCTCAAGACCCCACCGCCATACTCCTCAAACTCCTGGTGCAGGTGGTCAATGGATACAGCCACGGGTCCAATATTGTACACCACCTCGGCCAGCTCCCTTTCGCATCGGTTATTCAGAGTGACGTAGCCCCTCAAGGTGCCTCCACTGTGTGTGGGATCGTATCGACACCTTTCTGCCTTCGGTTCGTAAGGATAGGAGGACAGCGTTGCCAGCCCGTAGTTCCTGGTGTAGTTAAAGGCCACGCTCACCCATCCGCCCAGGCAGCCGTTGTTGGGGTAGGGCACGCAGTCCACCAGGTGCTTGGGGGACAGTGGTACCAGCCGACGGGTCCTCCTAGCCAGGTGCGCCTCCAGAACTCCCGATGTGGAGAAGGCCCAGCAACTCAGGCACTCGCTGCCCTGACGTCCCACGGGCGAAATAATGCCGAAATCACGCCAGTCCCTCCCACCCCTAATCTGGTTGTAAGTCTTGTAGTTTGGAAACTTCACGACTCCCATTGTTGTTGGCTCTAGGGGCGGGTGAACCGCCCTCCGGTACGAGAAGAGCACAGTCTGGTCAGAGTCGGAGAACTCGTTCAGTCTCATCCAGTAGCTCACCTTGCCCTGCAGATAGCGCCTGTTGTGAGCCCGGATGGCTCGCAGCTTTCTGATGTAAATTGCATGGTGATAGTTGTCCTCGCGAGTGTACCGCTTTTTGTATTTGATCTTGTACTGGGTCCACCCATCATCGTTACTCGTACTCATTACGAGCTCCAAGAGCATCAGCAGAGGCAAAAGGTAAAGAATCAGCAGTCGAACTGAGCCCATTGCAAACCGAAGACGCCGAACGTAGTGTGGCAACTGAAAGCTTCTCCAGCTTCAGAACCGATGCAATGCTTGGGCCTTGCGACCATGTCTATCTGGGGTTATCACTTTGAACTTCTTCCAGGAACCACTGAGCGCCACAAAGCTAAGTGTGGGGCAGATAAGCCTGAGCTCAAGAGCTTATTTTAGCAGACGAGGGAAAACATATGAAATATAGAAATTGGGAGTATCATATGTTTTATAAACTAAATATTTAATATAAAACGTTTATTTTAATTAAATTTATGTTTAACTCGGAGTTCCAAGAAACACTAATCGAGTGTTGTATATTCTTATTTTCCTGTCTCTTATAACTCACAACAAGGGTATTACTAACTCGTATTAACACTAAAGTCTTATCAGCTTTATTTTTTATTTTCTTTCCATATTTCCCAATAACTTATTCACGTTTCTTTTAAACAATAATATTATAAAAATTCAGAAAAAAGTAACTAACTTAACTATTTCGAAATATTTGAATTTTTGCTTTATTTTACTGATTAAAACTTTATGCTGATAAAGTTGCAACATTTTTATTATACTTTTCGTAAAGAAAATTTAATTTTGTAAAACAAGTACAGAAAACATTTCCGCGCCCAACAACTTGGAGGGCTTCCACTGTGCCGTATCCCGCATTTCATCTCCCAGGTCCCGTGTCCAGCTTTCGACACCTTTTTCGCACATAAATTTTAATAACACATGGCTGTCCCACCCGATCCACTCCGCCCCCCGGGTGGGTCGGGAGCGTATAAAATGTACACACATAGTGCAAATGTGTATATGTTATTTTATGCGGTGGGTGTGCACAATACACAACAATTCCCAAATGTAGCGACACATTACTCCACGAGTTTCTGCTGCAATTGGCAAACAAGTCAAGGTGGTAAATGGCAAATGGAACAAATATTCCCGCCGAAGGGGACGGCGGGCAGGGGCTTCCCCAAGTGGGACGCCCTGCATGGCGCTCATTTTGTGTCAACTACGCGACGTAAATGGACACAAAAAAAAGGGGAAGGGGCGGACACGTGGGGCAACCCGAAACCCGTCGACAAACGATTGGGCAGGGGATGAAGGAGCGCAGTCAATAAACTATAAAATATGCAATGTTTGAAATATTTTGCATGCACACTACCCCCATGTAACATACACAAGCATACAGTGTGCGCTTGTGAGTGCACACGACTTTTTTGAGGGAAAATATTTTATGCATGCAGGTGAATTGATTCAATGGGCTGCCAACTCAGGGCAATGCAACGCGATCCCAACCAAACAGCAGCACCCAAAGGAAATTAGCTTGACAGGAAATTCCACAACATACAGGGAAAACCACCAAGCCACCACCGCCATCACCACCCAACCGCTGAGCCTGCGAATGTGACTGCGCCTGCAACGGCGACTGCGACTGCGACTGCAACTGCGACTGCGACTGCGACTGTGACTCCACAATGCACGTTGACATTTCCCCATTCATGCCGATTTTCATATTACATTTGGTTGAGCTTAAATGACAAATGTGGTTGGTAAGCCGACGTCTGGGCCCGCGAGCCCGTTGCTCCAGACCCTTGTTTCCGCCACGACCAACCTACCGCACAGCCAACCCGTCCCCCGGTAGATGGAGCATGTATATGCACTGGGAAAAATACTATAATGTTGTCTTTAAAAACAACATGCATCGTTATTTAATGCAGTCTTATATGTTATATAAAAGAGTGTTTAATTTTGGTAAATTTTTATATTAAGATATATCGATTTTCTTGTAGATCCATTTCTTTTATTAAGCTTTTATAAACTATAAAAAAAATATTATAAAAAGGGGATCCATAATATCTTAAATATTGATATTTTCTCGTTCAATTTTTAAATTTTGATATATCTTCCTGAAGGATACTTTCGATAATTTTGTCGATATATCATATACAATTTTTTTGTATTTCTTCCCTGTGTACCCACTTGGCGAAGTTGCAACGCGTTTTCGGTTTGCGGTATTATTGCTGAATGACAGGCTGACTGAAGGACTGACTCTGTGCATATTGGGGAGTGGGTGAGGAGTCTGCCCCGCATCTCCCTCCTCATTTTCGGCTCCGATTTCAAGCTCTGGCTTTGTGATTGTGATGGATTGTGGCGATGGCGTCGAAAGAGTTGCTGCTGACATTTTTGAATGGCAGAAAGCAAGTAACGCCATCATGGTCTCGGGAATGCGGTGAAATGCATTGATTAAGAAAAGAGGAAAATTAAAAGATAGCCCAAAAATAAAATATATTGTATCTTAGTCAATATTATCTGTTTTACACCTGTGTATTTGCTTTACAGTTAATTTATTTAAAATATTTTTAGGCAAGTAGTTTAGACAGTTTAAAAAAATTAACAAGAGACTAGCGGCTAATATCTGTAACATATTGAAATTGCAAATTTCATTTGGAAAAACTAGGCTAAGTATATATAAACTAAGCACCGGGTTGAGACATTACTATATGCCATTGGTATTGCATATCCATTAGATATTTACCTATCTTTTAAACTCTGATCAAATCGTTTTTTATCATTTAAATAAAAGCCAAAAAATCCGATGAGTAACCTTTTCTATCTTTTCTTTTCAGGTAAGTCTACAAGAACCACTAATGTTTGGGAAATAATTATGTTGTTTTTAAGTAAGTACAACAAGTTTTCACTTTTTTTACAATTATTTGCATTGCTTGTTTTTTTAAATTCGAAAATTCCTTTAAAACATAAAAAACATACATTTCTTAAATTTAAAGAGAGTCATGATTGGCTTAAACTCAGTGAAATCAAAGGCGTAATCCCGAAATGTATATGGTGAATTTCTGTTTGGACTTTGTCCTGTGTGTCCTGTATATCCCCCGGGGGTCTCAGTTCGCAATGCGCTTTTAATTTGACCGCGTCTGCCGACGTTCGAGGCCTTTCCAATGCCAACGCAGCGGCGCAGAAACTTAATTTTCCTGCGAGTCTCCTTTTCGTTGTTTCTGTTGACTTGCGTTTTTGCATTTGCAACGCAAAGTTTACCATTCGCTGAAACTTTGGCCATTTTGTTGCCGTCTATTTGTTGCTCCGCTGCGCCAGACGATGACGACAAAACCAATCATTTTCCCTCTCAGTCGCGTTTCCGCTCGCTCCCGGTCGTGTTTGGGATGACAAAATTGTAATAAACTCGTGAAGGCCACATTGGCCAACTGCCATCCACTGGGCTCCTGCACCTCGGCCGTGTCACGAAATTTCGTTATAAAAATAAATTTTATTTAATTTTGTTTTTTTCCCTGCGCAAAAAGGGTTCGGAGAGGGGACGGACGACTTGCCCTTGGCTCACCGCCGTCGTTTTTCAATCCACCGAGCGTCCTGTTTATGAACTCCACGAACTAAGTGAGCACTTAAATTGTCTTTATGCCGTTGGGGGCTCGTCTCCTGCTACTTAAGACGTTGTCCTTTGACCTAACCTCCGCCAGCGTCTTTGCCTCTTCCGGCTGGGTTTCCTCCTTTGGCAAATATTTTGCGTTTTGGCAAAATTACATCCTTAGGGTGAGGACATTTTTGACCAAATTTAGTTTATGCCTTGCTAGTCCTGCTAGTTTTTCCTTACTGATTGCATAGTCAGCCTCCGGTTTCCTGGGGGAAATTAAAATGTGCTTAGCGAAGTAAATATCCCAGCTAAACCCCAAAAAGTTCCCTTTGTTGTGGTGCAAGTAACTAAAGTTTTTTTTAAATCTCAATTCTTTTAATATCTGGTCTGGTTATGAATAGACAGATTATAGCTCAAGTTGGTTATGATCCATAATTTATGGAGTAACTTAAGGGGGTCTTCTCATTGGGCAACTTTTTTTTTTCGATTTTTTTTTTTTGCATTTATTTATAGCNTGGGATGTTGTGTATATGTCCCCAAAAGGATTTTTAGAAATTCGAAATACTTTAGAAGATGCAGCCTTTTTCGTGAAGCAAGGTCTTCGTCAAAAGGAGCAATTTTTAAAATTACTTCAACTTCAAACGCGT
>JAEIIL010021948.1:0-29638 GCA_018905715.1 Drosophila lini
AATAAGTTGATAGACCTAAAAACCTAATTACTTAACTTTCCATTTAATATTTAGTATTTATATGAAATGTTCGCAAAAAAAACCACATTCGCCTACACATAAAGCTGAATTTGTTTCGGTGTTGTCATAAAAGCAGGGTGCAAGGAGGACCGAATGGGAGCTGAAACACGTGTGGATAATAAAAAATGTTTTACTTTTCAATCGACCAATAATATGGCGTTCAATGGACAGGCCAAACGTGCTAAACCCATAACAAAGGACCACCCCCAGACCCTGGAACCCCAAGCTCAACCCCGACTCCTGACCACCTACAAACAGCTAGGGGATGAGAAATATCCTTACACACACACACGTACGTGGTTCAATCATCGTTAAAAAGAATTTCATTTTGAAAAATGCCAGAACTTCAATAAATTATATTGCTCTCTCGCTTGGAGCACAGCCGGGCACAGGTGGGGGCAGCGACTCGAGGAGGTTCGTGGAGGACGTGGCCAGCGGTTCGGCTTGCTGGCCACCTTCGCTATCATAACCACAATACAAAGAAATTGGGTGGGCAAACAAAAAAAAATATAATAAAAAAGGAAAAGGAAAAGAGGAAGCCCAGAAGCTGTGGGTATCCGTAAGATACCCGGGTGCGGACAGGTGAATCAGGTCATCGGGGGAGCTACGAGGCGGAGGATGAGGATGAGCAGCCGGAGCCAATGGCATCCTGAAGCGTCAGCGTCTCCAGCTGCCCGCTCGATGGTTATTGGTTCGCGTTGCAGTAATATAATATACACACTCACCGACACACACACACACCCAGGAGATGTGTGGAATAAAAATTGTGAAATGAAAAGAAAAAACGGGAAAAAGCTGAGGAAAAAGCTGAGGAAAAGCCATAGAAAACTATTGGAAACAGAGAAGGCGAGAGAGCGAGCGGTGCAGATTTTAACTCAACTTTGTTGCAACGCGACATTTTTCCGAGGGGCAGTGGGTGGAAGCAGGGTGTAAGTGGGTGGTAAGTGGGTGAAAACGGGCAGCCGCCATTGTCATAATGACGCGCATTCCGGGGCACTTGGCTATGGATTGCCGGATCCTTTGTGTCCTTCCCGGCATTCGCTAATTAAGTCATGGCATGTCGCGACCCCCCTCCCCCAGCCCACAGCCCGCACTGAAAGAAAACCAGGCGAAAGCAGCAAATCTCAGGTATATAATAGCTTAAGGAGCTGTACTTTATATTAAAGGATTTTCAAACTTTGCATTAATCTAGGTGAAAAATTATCTTATCCTTAACATGATGGACTTTTAACATTTTTTAAGCAACAATTCTACTTATAACTTAATAAATCAAACTATAAGTAGAGTGGAGATTACTTAGTTATTGAGAAAATCAAGGCTTTATGAAAGGGTGAAACCGTCCCAAGGATGTTCCCTTTCCACAGACAATCTCATCGAATGATATGACAAGGGAAATGTTTCACCCAGCTAAAGTGTGCATTCCCCAAGAAGCTAATCAGGCAAGCCTAACGAAATTTGCCAGGAAAATCCGTCAAAGTCAGGAGAGTTTGGCCCGCGGCAGCCAGCGCAGGCCATTAGCCTATAAAAGCGCCCACACATGTCTGGTGAAAGTCCTCGAGGCGCAGCACTCGGCACATTGTCATCGGCATCTCGGTATCGGTATCCACAGGGGTATCAGCATCATCATCATTTCTGAAGCCAGAATCTGTCAGAAGCTGTGCTTCAAAAACAGAGATTTTTTGGCTATGAAACATATTTAGTATTATGTTTTGATAGAGGTACAAATAATAAATAAATAATACAAATAACATATAAAAATTGATTATATATTACACAGCCTTAGAATACTTAAAACCTTGGCAGCTATTTTTATATCACCTCTGATATTATAATTTTATAATATTTATTTTATTTATTTTACATATAAATTGTATCCCTTACCCTTGGTTTACCTACATTTTTCAATCCAAAGCTGTGACAACACTGAGATCGAAAAGAGAAAAAAGGGAAATCTGATACTTGCCCGAAAAACGCGTCAAACTTTTGGCAGCCGCTGGCTCAATAGGGGGGAAGGAGGGTGGATTTCTAAAAAATGTGTTGCATGTTTATTTGAAAAATCGCTAAAGGATAACTAAAGGATTCCCCTAAGGGTATTTCGCAAGCTCGAGTGATTTGTTTGCGAATTTACATACACACTCTTTATCATCCCCGCCCTAGCCAGTGACAGTCCCTGTTCCTTTCCCTGTCCCTGGGTGTTTTCCAACTCGTTGAGCAGGCTCCCCACTTTTTTGGCCAACTTATCCCACTCAATACGCTGTGGCAATAATTTTGCATAACGAATAAGTTGAATAAGTAAAGGTATCCAAATTGAATCAGTGCCGAATTAAATCCTCCCCGGGCCTGGAGCCAGGCCAGTGTTAAGTGGCAAATTCAATTTCGCTGGCAGTTTTCAGCTCCAAGTTGACATTTATGAGAAGCCATTTTCGTGGTGGTGTGTTCTCTAGCCCGCAGGCTATATCGATTTCGGTCTGCCCTCGAGCCAAGAGGGGTCGCAAAATCCCCAAACGGCAGCATCATTAACTAACCTGCCCCCGAAGTCAGTAAATAATGTAATTTATGAATTACAATTAAAAATACACACTGAGCAAGGGATCAGGAGTGCTGTTGGGCCACATGTGTCCGCCCTTCTTTTGGGGTGGTTCCCCTCGTCTGGCGGCTGGCCATTTTCGTGCTTTGCTCATCAGTGCCCGCTCCTGCTCATGGTACAAGTTCTAGTCCGGCAGCTGTAATAAAACTCCCCATTTGGTCATTTGGCAATTATCCCGATAAATTAGCAGCCGGACAATGGCACAACCGAGTCGCGTCGCGTCGCCTTCCAAAAGTACAAAAACCCACCCACTAATATTCCACCTCCTCTTCTATTTCTGAACAAAATAGACAAGGGTTGCAGCAAAGTTCGCACAGTCAAGTCCGTGAACTGGCTTAACCTTGGAGTTTATACCGATTATATTCGTAAATTTGTGGGTTAATGAGAAGTATTTATAATTGTTACAATGGTAACATGTGAGGTATTTTACGAAAATTTTTTATTAAAGTTCTCCTTATTTAGTTTACTATCTGAAAAATGAATAACAATAACAATATTTATTGTTTAGAATAAAATTGAATATAAAGTCCTAAAAGTTTCCCCAACTGGATCTTTCTCTAAGAACAAAAAACTGCAAGCCAATATTTTATATTGCCACGTATAGGAACTGCCACAAAAAATCTTTCCCTATCATTTTCATTTTTTTTGTAGCTTTGCAGGTGTGGAAAATCGGCTTTTCAGGTTAACAAAATCAACTTGGCAGCGAATTAAAACGAACTGAAAAGGGAACGGCCAGTAAAAACAGACAGAAATGCAAACAGAACGGTGAGCGTAGCAGGGGGGGGCTTTGGAAAAATGCAAAATAAACGGGCGGCTTGCAAAAACGGAGCCAGCGAGCGTGTAAAAAGCCTCACACAAACTCAATCAATCAACGGACGGGAATAAAGCGCGTATACGCAGTGTTGTCCATGGCCAAAGTAACAAATGAACACACACACATACACACTCAGCAAGGACTGCAGCGCAAACACACGCTACACACACCCAGGCTCAGGTTGTTAGTCGCTTGTTTCGCACTGCTTGCCAAATACCACAAAATCTATTTCGATTCGCAATCAAAATCCCAAATTCCATTTGTACTATGACGATGCCCGAGAACGGAGAACGGACTCCAGAGGGTATGTGTGTGTGTGTGTGTGGAGTAGGCCGGAGAGACTGCGATTGGGAAATCGTGGCCAACTTGTGCTTGAGTGCTTTCGTTTGTATTTAGTGGTGGACTTAAAAATACAGAGGCGGTCCCCCAATCCAGATCCAGAGCTCCTACAACAACTGCCTGCTCTGCCCGTCCAGCACACCCCTTCGATCCTAGCCATGAAAAGCGGTGGTGCACCCACAAAGGCCGTGGCCACAAACGCATCCGGCGCTGACGTTGAACGATGAGTCGCCGCTGAATGCTGAACGCACTCGGCCCATGCCCAGCCTATGTCCATGTCCTATTCCTATTCCAGGCACTCGAAAAGAGAAATAATTAGAAAATGTAGATTTTTCATTACTGCTTATATGATTAAATAAATAAATCCTTTCTTATTCTTTAATTTTATGGTTATACCTAATTTAAAGAAACATTCTGCATAACTGTGTAATTAAAAAATGCATTTCTTGCACATTTTATATCTTCCTTCTTATATTATTTTATACATTTTTTTTCACTTCGGCTAAATCTTAATTTTTATTTGTCCAAGCCCTCTTCTTTGCCAGTTAACTTTGCAGTGTATCTGGTGGGCATCCTGCCCCTATCCACTAGTTGTCCATTCAGCTGCCATGTTTTCCAATTTTCGGCGCACTGCGTTGCATTCAGATTCGTTCAGATGCAACAGCAACCCAAACGAGGGCGAGGGAGAACCGTCGCTGGCTTTTTCCGAAATTTAGTCATTGTTCGCGAAATTGCTTATAAACGCCGCGGCCCTGGATGCCGTTATTCCCCTGTTTTCTGCCTCTGACCGAACTCAATCTGACCTGCCATGTCGGCGCTTTAGTTAGGAGATACTCACTAGGGAGCAGATGGCAAGGGGAGCCTGATTGCAACGCGCTGGCTTTGGTGTTGGCTTTGGCTTTGGCGGTTGGACGACCGCAGCGAGCCGCTTTTTGATCGTCGGGTGGCAAAGTAAAAATATTATTGCACTCTCGCGGCCCTACCCAAAAAAAAAGGGGTTTCCCCAGAGTGGGTCAGCACATACACCGTCCTATACTGGACTGCCCCCCTCCCAGGGAAAAACCACTCGCGAGCTTAGTCGTCTGGAAATTTTGTAAAATTAACAAAACGATTGAGTGGAAGATCCACTGGGGGCTCGTAAGCTTCACCATAACGAGCCTTGGATGGATGTTACTAGTAGGAGAAGTGAATAAATAAGAGCTCTTAAGTACTTGTCTACAAATTCGTAAATATTTGTGTTTTGAAATAGTAAGTGATTTATTTTATTAAATATTTAAAATCATTTAACTGTCATTTAAAAACTAGAAGTCTAACCCTGCTTCTTAATACGTTTAAACTTTAATAGAGGTAACAAGTGTGAAACATTAAAGGCTTTATGCGACACTCTACGAAAAAAAATCTAATATCTTTTGGATATGCTCATATTAAGTTTAATATATATGTTAGTTATCAGCACATCTCATAAAGATTTTTTCCAATAGAATCTGCATCTTTATTTCATCTCCTAGAGTAAGTCTTATATTCATGGCCATATCCATTAAAATTTTCAATGCCGCTATGCTTTTCGATGTCTACTAGGCTGGACTAGCCGCATTCGAACTCATCGACGATCTTATGGATGGCATTACTGCCTTCTCCTCAGGCGTAAGAAGCTGCTCCTGCAGAACCAAATTCTCCAGGGTGGGGCATCTCATCGAGCTTAGTTTTTCCAGAAGGCCTCTCAAAGATCCTTCTTGATGAGAGGTTATGAGCAGTTCGGTCAACTGCGGAAGCTCTGCCAAGAGTTCAACATGCTGCGATTCGGAGAATCCACATTTTAACTTTTGCAGGGACTTGATAGAGGCCACTTCTCTAATCTCTGGTGAGTTGATGCTAGAGTAAACCACCTTGGTAGCTCTGTTTTTCTTCTCCATTGCCAGCTCATGAAGAGTCTGGCTTGGCCTTGAAGCGAGTTGGGCGAAGAAGGGTTGAAGTGTGCCCTCTGTATGGTTTCCAAAGATCTGAACTGATTTCAAGTTCTTGAGGCTTGCCAGCGGAGCCAAGTCACTGGCATCGTTCGTGGGTCTTTTCACATAAGCGCGTCGTCCTTTAACTCGGTAAACGTTTGCAGGGAAACTATTGTGGATAATTAGGTGGCCAGTTATAATATTGTAACTTATCTGCCTATCCCTCAGGCGAATGGTTAATTGGTCCTCAATAGAATCAAGGGTGTAAACAATGCACGCCGGAAATCTGTTACCGGTGGAATTCGAAATTCCCAGAAAGTTCAAATGACGCAGGTGATCAAAGCTTTGGTGGTCGGACAGTTTTCCATAGAGCACCCGAAGAGATTTAATATTTCCCAACTCCAGTGTGTCCCTGACGCTCAAAGCCCCCTGTTCCACGCAAATCTTTTTGAGTCGGCCATCGGTTCTACGGGCCAAGGCCTGCAAAAATAACCATAAAGGGCTCCTCATGTCGATGTCAAGGCTTTCCACCCATTCCAGAGAGGCCAGAGAAATCATCTTCTTCATATCTATGCAGTTACCTGGAAATTGTGTTATTTTTAGGTGATTCTCGGAACGATCAAACACGAATCCGAAGTCGTGCGTATTAATGGACATTCTAAACTCACAAATCCCTAAAACCTTCAGTATATCTTCACATACCTCGTGAAACCTTTTGTATACGAAAATATTGAGTTTTTCAAAGCTGACAGCTATTTTTAGTTTTGCGAACATCTTAATGTTGTCCACTTGTGAGACAGTCAGGGTTTTCAGTGAGGCTATTAGGGACAATGCTGAAATCTCCTTTGCATTAAGGGTCCGATGTCGTAGCTCAAAATGTTGGAGGACGTACACGTCCGCTAGAGCCATTTCTTCGAAAAGTGTCAGCAGGCATCCCCTGAACGGCACGTGGGTAATAATCAAGTGCTGAAGATCTGGTAGCTGGGCCAGAAGCTCAACGTTTCCGGCGTGCGATAATCCGCAAACTATTTCTTTGAGAGACTTGCACTTCGACAGAGCTGAGATTTCATCGAAGTCGATCAGAAGAGCTTCTTGATACGGCCTCTTTCCGCAATCCGGACCGAGGAAGTCGTTAATGGGATCTTGGTCGATTATCAAGGTAGACACATTTACGGAAGCCAGCTTTTCGAAGAGCTTGACAAGGGAACCGCGTTTATAGTGGCCGCTAATCTTAAGGAAATTCAACTTTGGCAGGGTCACCAACGAACTGTACTCAGAGGCATTGCCCCTCTTCACTATAAGATGCAGTTTTTGACCAGGCTCGTAGTCGATCAAGCAGTCTGACAGAACAACTGTCTTGCCTCGCATGGAGTGCTCCAGAACGGTGTAGATTTGTTCCGAAATACTCGAGAACGCGTGGCTGGACAGTATCTCCAGATGGTTTAGGTAGTTTAGCTGAGCCAAGGGCCCAATGCTCTCTGGCTCCAGGAACCTGCAGCGCAGGTCGGTCAACGTTTCGATCTGAGCCAGCTCCGTGGATTCTTCCCAGTTCAGGGGGGCATCGTCTATGGACAACTTGGTGAGAATTTCGGGTACCTTTCTAGTCAGTCCAGTGAGGAGTGGCTGCAGAGTTCCCAGCTCGTGTTCTCCTCCTATTCTTAGCTCCTTCAGCCTGGGCAGTTTGGCCAAAGAGGCGTACTCGGCGGCATTGCCGTCGCACTTCATTTTGAAGGCAAAAACGCGAACCTGACAGCAGAATGGTACGATCTCGGTCAACCTTCGTCCCGCCGTGTCGCTATTAGTAACGGAAAGGTCGTGAAGGTTACCATTTTCGCTGCAGCATCTGGTTAATTCTCCTATATCTGTCTTAATATCCAGGGCCAGCTGTTCCAGGTTGCCGAATCCCCTAAGATCCTCCAAGGTGTAGCCTGGAATGAACAATTTAATAAACAGAGTTTTCATCTTATTATGTTTCTTTGTGCCTACCAGCAACGTGCATTCTCAAAGCTCTTAAGCTTTTTTTCCTGCGCAACTGATTCATCACAGACTCAAATGTGTCCAAGTGCTCCCTGTGGTGGCTCTCCGGATAGTATCTCAGCTCGACGCTGGTCAGCCGGTCATTCTCTTCGATGGCAAGCATGAGAGACTTCCAATAGACTTGCTTCACTTTCTCTGGAAACCCTCTCAAACGCTCGTACAACTCCGCAAAGTCAATGCTCAAGTCCTCCTCGGAGCCCACGTAGAGCAGGAAGAGTCTCTTGGAGAGATCTGAGTCCCATTTACCAAACAGATACCGAAACAGCCTGTTGGACACTGTGAAGTTGATTAAGTCAACGTATTTCATCTCCTCCTGCGTCGCCCTTTCATTATTTTTATCGCAGCTCAGTTTGATTTGTTTGAATAACTCAAAGTAGCAAAAGTGATTCAAGTCCAAGATTGTTGTGGTATCCATTTTGACGTGGGTGAGTTTGTTGGTAACTCCACCTGGAGACCGTAACTGATCCGACCGTGTGGGAGCACCAATTCAGACTGAAACATATGTACTGAGAGTATTATCTTCGACGCAGTTCGAGAGAGATTTAATGGGTTCTCTTCGAAAAGATAAGAAACTGAACGAAGAGCGTGTCAAAGGTTCTGTTCTTTATTTCTTTCATAAAATAATGATGATGGACGATTACTCCAAGCTCCTGAGGATAGAAAATGTAAGAAAGCTCTAATGAAATACCTTTTTCAATTAGTTTATTAATTAAACTTTACAAGTTATAAATATTGGAATTTTTATATATATTTTCCAGCAAAATAATTGCTAGTCTCCGATTTCCTCAACCCTCCGCAGACACCGCCACGCCCACGCTAGACTTCGCCTCCGTGATCGGCTCCTGCACCAGCACCTTAGTGGGCAGCAGATGCTTTAGCGGTTCCAGAATGCGGGCCTGCTCCAGGTAGGTGAGCTGCTTCTGCTCCAACTGCAGAAGGCTAATGCCCAGGTGGACGGTGAGGGACTGCGGCGGAAAGACGCCATGGATGCAGCGCTGCATGTAGGGCACCAGGTCGTAGGCCAGGCACGAGCACAGGCGAATGAACGCCTCCCGTTCACTGCCGGCAAAGGCCTGCTGTTCCTGCCTGTAGAAGGCGAGCACGCGCTGGGCGGCCAGCTGCAGGGAATGCTGCAGGCAATGGGTCACATCGGTGGCCAGGGCCAGAGGAGCACACAGGCGCAGTTCGTTTAAGGCACCCAGGTAGCCATTGCAGAGAGCGGCCAGGGGATAAAAATCGAGCAACGTCTCCGGCGGGGCAAAGGACTCCTGCTCGGGATCCACATGCTTGCGGGAATGAGAGTGCAGAGTGCCCTTATTGATCAGCGTGAACTTGTCCAGCTCCCGTTCGAACTGCTCGTTCACCTGCTGCACGCTGGTCTCAAAACGACGCCGAATAACGTTCACGAAGATGGGCGCCATTAGAGCTCGAAAATCGGCGCCCACGCGGCTGAAGGAAAGTCCAAAATACATGCACTGGCCCAGCACAGTCTCTATGGAGCCCACTCCAAGCTGCAGGTCCCGCTCCAGAATCTCCAAGAAGGCGTTGATCTTATTGTGGAGCCAGGCCTGAAACAGGCGATCTCCGTTGCAGCTGACGCCCTGCAGCGGCTTCAGGCTGACCTTTCCAGAGCCCTCCTCCTCAGGAAAGATGGCGCGGTACTGGGTGATGATATTGAACAGGTTTATCCTCGTGATCTCGATCGTTTTCGTCAGGTGTTGTTGGGCTGAAAGCGGTAGGGAAGATTAGTTGGGAACTTTTGAGAGCATCTCCTTGCAACTCACCGTCTCCTGTAGGAATAGCCTCCAGGCACGAGGTGAGCCAGGCATCCCTGGCCTGCAGGAACTTCAGGCGCAGTTCGTTGTCACCAAAGGCCTGCATCCGGCGCAGGTATCCCACAATCTGGAGGCACTTGGGCAGCTGCAGGTCCGTGCGCAGTTGAGCCACCAGTTGCACCAGCATCGTGTGCCACAGGGCTTCCACCGAGCGCACAATGCTCTGAAATTCCATGAGATTGCTCGAATAAATTCGAAAATTAGAATCCAAAACCCACCTCAACCACCGGGATGTGTCCCTGGTGCTGACCTAGACGCGTGGCATAGGCGGCCAGTTCGAGAGCCTCCTCGTAGCGGCCCTCGCGGATGCAGCGCTCCATGAGCTGCGGCAGCTCCAGCACCTCCAGCAATTGGGCGTTCTTCTGCAGCGTGATGGAGTTGAGGCGCCGCTGCTCGTTCAGCTCGGCGGAGTCCTGCAGGAAGCGCTCGCACTGGGTGCTCAGGTCGGGCAGCTTGCCCACCAGCGTGTCCAGCTGCTGCTCCGATCGCAGGAACTCGCTGAATATGGAGCGCGAGTTCTCCGCGGTGGTGATGAAGGTCTTGTAGTTGGAAATGGCCAGATCCTGCGTCTGCTCCAGGATAGTGCGCGCCTCGTCCGCCAGCCGCGTCTGCTCCTTCTTCAGCTGCTCCACCTTGCAGGTGCCCAGTTTGGCCAAATAGTTGTCCAGCTCCGGATTGCCACGCAGATTGTCTGAGGGTCGGAAGTGGAAAAGTATTGATTTCTAGGTTATTCTTCGGATTCTCGGTCTCACTCACCTGGCACACCGTCGGGAAATATTAGTTTTAGCACCCGCTCATTCTCCAGATCCATTTTGTCCGGAAAATCCATTAATTTTCGTGTTTTTAAGAATGTTTCTCGGTTAGATCTTTTTTGTTTTTCTTGAACAGCTGATCAGTATGGCCACTGGCCACTTGGCTTTCTCCCTAAAAAATCTCAAATTGTTGACATTTTGCCCTAAAAAATACAGCATTCCAATCAGAACTGCTTGTTCAAATTGGGTTCCTCATTACCGACCGATTGGGAAATTTCCCGACAGAGTGGCAACCTTAAATTACTGGCCTTTTGCTGCGGACGCAGCAAAATATGGATTTTTTGCCCATTCTTATGATATAATTTACGTAGAATTTTGTAGAAACATATAAATAAAATTTTTGTTATGCTACACAATTGTACGACACTCCGAAAATATTACCGTCGACCCCCGGGGGAAAATAGAAAAGCATTATTACAACAAAATTAAGTATGTAGAATTGAAAGATGGAGAGAAACCGGGCCTTGGTCTGAAGTTGTACCTTTATTTTGAATATAAAGCTTCTTACAATGTTTTTCATTTAAATAATTTCGTTTGATGGTTCTAGACGACTCAGATGGGTTTCGGCCTATTGGACAGATTTGGGTAAGGTTCCAATTATTTGTTCAAAACGCAGTTTCGTTGGCGGATACGCAATATTTGGGGGAGCCTTTCATATGTGTGGCCGAGTTTAAGCCAATAACAACAAATTTGAAAATGTCGTAAGAGACTGAAAAGTTATATTTTGGGTTAAAAGTCACTTTTAGACCAAAATTTACTACAAAATCAGGCTTTTTTGCTTTTTCTTTACCGAAACTGGAAACCCCGAGACCCAATCAGAGGTAAGAAAATAAGATTTTAATCAGAATTCATTAAGCTTCAATTCCACATACTTGATATTCTTGTAATATGCTTCCCGATTTTCCTACGAAAATTTTCGGGATGTCGTATAATTGTGGGCAGGAGTGTACATGAACCCACTGCTCTTAAGTATATATCGCAAATTGTGAGAATTCGATTAAGCCGCTCAAATGGCGTGAACCTGCTTCCGAGACGCAACCGTGACCGCTCTTAATATTATTTTGGCACTTTCACTTGCTTTGGCCTAAATAACCAAGTGAGAGAGTAAATTGCAAAAGGAAGCGACAAAAAACGTCGACTGGAAAGGTATAACTAGGTACTGTAATTACAAAATTATTTTTAAGCGGTGTCTCCAATATACCACACATATACATACATATTTAAAAGGACAGAAACGAAATAGACCCATTCGCAATAAATTGATATAAGTTCATAAAATATAAATAATGTAAAATGTCCCCTTAAATTTACTATTGCAATGTAAACCATTTAATAGTACATCTTATTTAAAAATTTTAATTATTTTCGCTGTGTGCCATAACAATAATAACAATTCACTTACTGTAATTGTTTACCTACATACATTCTGTATACCATTTCACAGATTTCGCAATCCAAATAATTTGGCAAACGCCAACGGAGAACCCGTTTTGTGTCCAGAAAAGTTAATGGGAGGCGGGAGGAGCCGGGGAGGACCACCCACTCCACAACTGGACCCGAACTCGGTCCACCAGCCGTTCCTCCGGTGGCGCAATACTTACTCAATGGAGAACTTCGTGCCAATAAAAAACGGAGGACGACGGAGGAGCTGCAGTAACACAATACTGATCGTGCTGGGTCTCGTGGGCGGAGATGAGGCATCAGTGGGCGGTGGGCGGTGGACAGTGGGCGGGGCCGAGGGGGGTGGGCGGGCGAGAACATAATAAACACACAACGATAATTAAACGGCGACCAACAAGCCGCTTTCAACAGTTCGCTGATGAGTGCAAGGCGAGGGTAGCCAAAGGAATTGCATCGCAGCTTTTCAGTAAATTTTAAAACTGGCATTTAATTGAATCAATTATAACGTTAAAATTAAGTCTCCTTTTAAAAAAAAAATATAAAGACGTAATTTATTAAATAAAAAAATAAATTACGTATACGTTTTTTTTCCCCTTAAAAAATAAGAATCCATTTTAACGTTTGTAAGTAAATATTAACAAGAAAATCAGATAAATTATTTAGATTCAGTAGAAAGTAGTATACTTGAACCATAATTTTATTTTAAATCTTCAAGCAACAGCAAATAAGTTCTCGCTCGATCAGCTGACAACTCGCTCGGTCGACCCTCGCAATCCTGGGCTCCCGCCGCAATCAAGCTTCGAAGATGCGCGCCAAAACAAGCTCTCGTCGCGACGTCTAATCCCCGCCTGCAGATGGAGCAGCAGAGCACTGAACAACAACAAATGCTCGGGTCCACTACTGACCTACTAAGCTGCGGCGCGACGCACTCTGCTCCATCATCAGTTGTTGTTGTTATTGCTGTCGAGGGGGGCTGGGGCTTCGGTTCGGCTCGTGCACCCGAAGCCACCGCTGCAGCTTCGGCTCTGGCGTTGCGTGTGGCGCTTTTTCTGGTCGGTGTGTGCGAGTACTCCTCTTCAGTCTTGCTTTTTGATACCCTCGCAGGGGGTATTATAATGTAAACGAGATGTTTGTAACGTTAAGAAAAGGAAGAAATGGTTCCGATCCTATAAAGTAACAAGTACTTTACAGGCGTGCCTCAACAGCCAAGTCGATCTCGCAAACTAAGCGTCCCTCAGTTAAAGAGTTATATTAATTGGACTTTCAAAATACTCTGAATACTCTGATCCATTATAACTAAGCCAAAAAAAGCGCAGAATTTGAATACGAAAAGCTCCTCAAATGCTAGTTTTTATTAAGTAAATAAATAAGATTATTTTTTTTTTAATTATTGAATTGAAAAAAGACTCAATTCCTGCGTTGTAGGCTTCTGATTAAAATGATACTCCAATAGGGTATATGAAATTATAAGTTTCATGTTTACAATATATGTATTTCCTTATACTACAAGATATTGTAATTGTTGATTATTTTGTCAATATCGGACGCCAAATACTTTTTTTTTACTTATTATACACTAACATTGTGTTTCTTAGGGTATTCAAACTTCAGCTTCTTAAAAATAGTTTTTTTTCTTGTATTTTTTTTTTTGCGATGGGTCGTTTTTCAGCGTTTGTCGTCGACGAATAATAAATAAGAAAAAGTTTTCCTGCAAAAGCAAACCAAAAGGCAAAAACAAAAGCAACATGAGCCGTAAAAATAAAAAGCGTTTTCGCTGGCGCGCAGAGCTAAGACCCATCGATGGATCGCTTCGCTTCTCTCTCTTCAGCTCTTGCAGAATTCGTCTGTATCTGCACTTGAAATAAAATACTTGATGAATAAACATATAATCATGAACTATTATTATTCAGTTCTTTAATTTAAAACCTACTTCCAAAAATTTGACAATCGTTACCTTATAAAATTAATCAATAGATTCATAGATATATCAAATACAAATACAAATAAAATCATTTATATTAACAGCTAAATTTAACTTATTAGCCATATATTAAATTTTATATTAATATTGTTAATGAAAATAAAAACAAAGAGTAAAGATTGACCAGAAACCGGTTTTCATTTTAAATATTTTTATTTATAATACAAAATATATTCCAAAAAGTCAAAGCAAGCGCTCTGTGGTATAAAAAATTAAAAGTACTCCTAAATGAGTGAATTTTTTTCCAGTGTGTCGAGAGAAAGAGAAAGAGGGAGGCCGTGGCTCGACAGCGGGACTTGGAGCTCGAGCCACCACTGCTGGCGTCGCAGTTGCAAACGTGAGTGCGGAGCGTGTGAACGTGATTTTCGGTTTTTGGCTGCTGCTTTTTCTCGATTTCCTCGGTTTTCTACGGAGCGGTGGGAAAAGCCCACCGAAAAAAAAGAAAATAAAAATAGAAACAACAGAAGCGGGACCCCAGAGGTCGCGGCAACTGCATACGATTTGCAGCAGTGTGGAAATATGGATTTTACCACTAATTTTCATAGCCCCGAGAAGAGAGTGTGTGCGAGTGTGAAGTCCGCGTAAGCTGTCGCGAAGTGAAACATTGCCAAATCCTTTGACAGATTTCTATTTGCCAGCTATTTTGCATTCGGCAATCGGCATTTGGCATTTGGCATTTGGCCATCGACGCGGCGAGTGTCGATCGAGTGAAAGTAAACAATGGATCGCACCCAAATGGATAGGCGATCGCGGATCACTAAACTAATAACGGTAAGTGGTGGGCTTGTGTAACGGCCTGAAATTTCGGGGATTGTCTTGCATAACAATGTGTCAAAAAATCAATAATAAATAAAGACAATTGCATCAGAAAGCCAGGTGTAAAACGCTTAACGAAAGTCTTATTTATTGATATAAATAAGCTCTACTAAGGTGTGGAAAGATATGGTAGATAAACGTTTAAAGCCACCAGAAAATATCGTAAATATATTATAATAAAAAGCAGAACCATAGAATTATGTATATCCTTTAATTCCAAGGAGGTCATAGCAATATTTCTATAGTGTATTATCACAAGAAAATGCACGCAACATTTTCATATCTATAAATACAATTACAATTAAACAAATAATCTTATTTTTAGAGTTTTACCATTATACCTTCTTATTATTTCTTCAAAAAGCAAAGTTTTCTGCAATTAACTTTAGGGAGAACTTCAATTATTATAACAATTAAAATAAGATCTATATTTCGTCTGCTGTAAGATCATTAAATCACAGCAGTCTTAAATGAAACTATTCCAAATCATTAATCAATTTCGTGACAAAATAAAAGGAAAACGCAATAAAAAGATGGTCACATGTGTCAAGCGCAACAATTTTTCAAAATGTGTTGAAATCGATAAACGATAATGCTAAGCGTTTTATGCATATTAACAGCTTCTGCCTTCCCCCTGTCAGGTCTGTTTGTCTTTTATTATTTTTTCTTTCTTTCAACGCATGACCACGCAATCATAAAAGCATAACCAACAACGAAAATGCTTAAAGTTTCCGCTGTGTGTGCTGTTGTTGTTCGCATTGCCGGTTCCCAAGAGAAAGATAAAGAAACAGAGAGAGAGAGAGACGTGGAATAAAATGAAAAGTTTCACTTTCTTCGAGAGCAAATACGGCCGGCTGGGATTGACTCGTTGGATTTGGCCCAAACCTCAGCACAAGCACAAGAGTCCATAACAAAGCCAAAAAAAAACAACCAAACCAAAAGCGAATCCCAGCCCCAAAAATATCGACTTGCCAAATCGGGAAGCGACCTTTTCCGGCGCTGTTTAAAATCAGTGAAATTTTTCGTTTAATTAACCATTTCGCCATGAATATGCATTGCTGGGTTCTGCGCGGAGGAAATGCCGCGTTCGTCTCGAGTCGAGTTTGTCGCCTAAGTCTTTTGTTTTGGTCGTGAAAATTTCACCATTCGCCAGCTGGTGGCTACTGCTGCTGAGGCTGCGTCTGGCAATTAGCAGAAACAGCAGCGACTTGGCCAAATTTGGTTAAGTGTAACATCAACTTTATTTCCAGAGCCAATTGAATTTATAAATAATTCATTCTAGCCGCCGCGCTCGCCAAGAGAGTTGGCCAGTTGCAGCTGGACCTGGCGGGAACGGGAATGGGTACGAAAGCGGGGACGGTACGGACTACGGGCAACATTGTATTTGGGAAATGAAGACATAGACTGGAACGTGCTCTGCCTCATCCTCCCGCATCCATTGCGCCCTCCCCGCGCCGGACTGGGTTTTCGTAGAAAGTCGCTGACACATTAAAGTGTTGCAATACGTTTCTCTGGCGACAGCTCGGCATCGTCTGCGATTGACAAATGTCTTCCTCGATGCGAGTTGACTTAATGCCCATTTGCACTGCACCGCAGCATCGCACCGCTGCACCGCCGTCATCCATTCAGTGGTGACCACTGTGGATAACGAAGAGTAGCTGAATTTGTAGCTATAGGCACTCCTAGTGCTCTTGAACTTTGAAGTAATTATTAATATATTTTGAGCTTTTTATTCTATTTTTATGATTAAAGTTCGAAAACACTAAATGAAAAGCTTTATGAGAGTTTAAAAATGGAGAGCTATGTTATATTTTTTTTTTACACTTTGAACGACTTTGGATAGTGATTACTTAATAAACTAAGATCTAAGATGTTCATAGTATCGAAAAGTATACAATTTTTCAACAGACAAAGTGGCTCAAACTGTCAGATTTTCATTTAGAACAAGATTTTAAAGCCAACAACTAGTTAGAACAACATCACTGACTGCACCAGTGGCTGGCTCTCACGGCTGATTGGACATATTGATTTGTTTCGCCGACTTGGGACGCTGACAGCAGCATTTGCTCCAATTTCCCTGCGGCTCCTTGGCTTCCAAGAAATATGACAATGTTAATGAATGATATTCGGTTTAATTGTCTCGCTGCACATGACAATCGACACTAATGCCAAACAGCAGCGTTATTTATCTTCTTGTTTTTGCCGAACAAAGCGAAAGTAATTCTGCTTTCCATTTCAGGCCAGGCAGCGTCTTCTCTTGCGGTTGACCTGATTTGATTTTCAACACAAATTAGTTCGCAGAGAGCCGCCATTTGTTTCGCACCCAAGTTGCGGTCTCATCCTCGGATTTCAACCTCGTATAACTCACTTTCTTCACGTAATTGCCATGGTCGGGGTGCCCTGGAGCACTTGATTGAAGTACTTGTCTAAATCGGTGAAAAGGGAGTTATTATTGCGGGCAAAGGAATTCCACACAGTCATTGATATACAAAGTGGACTTGAGTACATGGATTTTAGGGGTTTATATAGACTTTTTTTTAAACTTTCTTTGATCTCTTATTCAAGTTTGAAGGGTGTTCTGTTGAGATGACTTTATCGAAGAATTTATAATTTAATTGGTTCAAAATTCTGCAAATGAATATCTGCTTACCTACATATATATCGCATCACGCATAAAAACTTTCTTATAATAAAATATACAACTTAAACGACATCTCCGCTATATGCTTTGCATAAAACCAAGCCCACTGCCACGGAAATTTCTGGATAAAAATTATGAAATAGGTTTGACCTTGCCTTACGAATGCTAATCTGGGCGGGAATTTTCCCCGAAACTCACTGGTGGCCAGAGATCTCCGTTACCTAATCGCATGGCGGCATCGTTGAGCTCACATTTCTGGCACACATCCGCCAGCAAAACAGCCCACAAGGGAGCCGAGCCGGAGTCGATCACTTTCTTTTCTCTCGGACTCTCTCGGCGAGTGATTCACCCGCGATCGATACCACATACATATAGGTATGCGCCATATGTGATGGGCGATAACTGAACACCGAATGCATATCAATTTTGGCCAACCAGTTTGCCACAGAGACCAGGGACCCTCGAAGAAGACGCGAAGAGACGGACCGAGAGACCCTATTTGGGAGCAGACCAGACCAAAGTGAACTGAACTGGGACTGCGCCAGCAATTGTGCAACCGAAAAGGAAAGTTGAAAGCCCTTGGAAATGCCGCGGCTTTTCCAGCTCGCCGCAATTTACTTTTACTTGGGTAACCCATTTCGCTTTTGATTGCTCTTTGCATTTCACTTTGCCGGCTGCCAGTAACCGTTGTGTTGTCCGGTGACCAGTTGTCCGTCGTCGGTCGTCCGTCGTCCATTATCCATGGCCAGCTGGCCAGCTGCCGGTTGCCGGTGAACCACTCGGCTGGAGTGGGACCTCCCGTGCGGGGCGAGTCGGTGATCTGCAGTGGTCGGCGGCCAGTCTGGCTTGCCGGTGCAACTACACGGTGAGAAATCGGGCATGTTAGGTTTATATTTTTTTATTATAAGCGGTCTTTAATATTAATAATAATTAATACTATTAGGGTGTTAATCGAAAATTTTATAAACATACCTAATATGTTCATATAATTTTATAGGTTTAATATTTTATTTTTATCTTTACATCATAAGCTTGAAGCATAAAATCTTTTACTGTGTAATGGCGACGATGCAATTGCGGCCATTCTCTCCGTCTCTCCACTGCAGTCTGGAGGTGGCATGCAAATGCACATCGATCATCTTTATGACTTGTGATTGTCCAGTTGGCTTCGCGTGAAAGTAAAATTTGATTTTCTACCGGCTGCCAGCAGCCGAGTCTCTGGCAATTTGCTTAACTGAGTGAGAGCCGCTCGGTCTTTACAGTCTATCCCGTCTTCCCAGTTGCATTAGCATTGAATATTGTTCACAAGAAAAATCCAAGATGGTCTAGCCATGTCCCTTCCCTGTGCTTATTCAATAATTAATTAAATAATACAAGAATCGAAACAAAATTCGGGAAGCCGAAATTTGTATACCCATGCTGTATGCCAAAGGACCATGGCTTTTAATCAAAAACCGATCAAAGTTCAGCCAAAAATACATTAATTTCAGTTCGGAAAACTTTTCTAAGCTAGTTTTTTTTAGGTTAACAAATCTAGATACTGAATTTAAAATTTTAAGAAATGCGAATTTTTGGCCATTTTTGAAAATGTTAATGATGTAACCCCTTATCAAATTTTGAATTTTTGAAAAAAATTTAAAAAATTAATTTTCTCTCCGTCATGTCTAGAAAAATCCGCCTGTTGATGCTGATCAAGAATATATATTATTTATAGGGTTGGAAATGAGTCTTTCACTGCTTTGCTATCTTCTGACTGAAATTATAATACCCTGCAAGGATATAATTATAACATTAATATTCCCATATTAACCATTGCAGAACCGTGTCATCTGGAGCCTGGTGCTCACCGTAGTGGTTGCTCTACCGACAGCCTTGGCAGGATTCGGCTTCGACTCGGCCAACTCATGCAGTCCCAATGGCAAGATGTCGCGCCGGGGTCGCGCCCAGATGCTTGCGGCAATTCCCTGCGACCTGGGAAAGCAGGCCTTCTGCCACCTGCCCGGCACTGCCTATCCGTGGCACGCCGTCCGTCGGTTCGTCCACGAAAATCAGGGCTTGATGAAGCGCATGTACGGCGATGTGCGCCACATCTCCATACTGCGAGACGAGATCCAGAATAATGAGGTGGACGCGGACGACATAGAGGAGACGGCGGAGCGGTACAGCAAGGATGCCGGTCGACGGGGTGCCAAGTACCTGATGCGCGGCAGGGATCGGGATCGCGATCGAGAGGATTTCGGAAGTTTCAAAAACAACGATGTGTTGATGGAACCTCATTTTAGACCGGTTTCCACCAGCACGACGAGCACTACGAAGGCTACGACGACAACTGCTGCGCCTACAACTAGTAGTAGCACCACGGAAAAGAGCACCAACGGGGTGGCATCCTCCACGCCTGGAAATGTGACTATTTCTGAAGCCACAACTACTTCTACTGTGGCTCCACCTTCTCCCAAGGAACCTGAACTAGAGGCAGACGTTGTGGAGATCCTGCCCAGTCCAGAGTCGAATAGCGTCTACGAAGTAGTGCCATCCGCGGTTCCATCAACAACCACTGGAAAACCTTCAACTCCGGCTAGTGAAAATATTCAGATCATCGATTCACCGCAGCTGGGATTGCGGAACCTCAGCGGAGAGGCTCAGCCCTCCCAGGAACCACTCGTTGCCACCACTTTAAGGCCCACATCGCTGCCCAAGAGCTCTGTCGCCTCTCCAGCTAAAAAGAAGAAGCCTGCGGAGACCACTACAGCTGCACCTCTGGCTTCCCCCAGCTCAACCACAGCTCCAAGCACAACCACACCCACGCTGCTGATCCGTCGCAACCTGACCAAGTCCTCGCCAGCCTCCTCAGCTTCCGTGACGATACCCGTTAGTTTCGCCTCGCTCTTCTCCGGCACTTCTGGCGGAGCCTTCAGTCCGGAGAGGCTGCGCAGGCCGCTGACCACCAGCAGCACCACTGTGCCAGCTCCCGCTGCGCCTCTGGGTGGGCTCCAGACGGGAACCAAGTCGGGTCTGCTGAGGGAGGGACAACTTTTCCAGGATGCCATGAAGCAGGAGCCCGTCGCTGTGGCAAGCAACCTGCGGGGCGTGTAAGTTTTGGCACAAGCTTCTATGAAATAATATTAATAATACTTATCCCTCATTTGCAGTAACGCCTGTCCCGTAAAGGATGAGGTGGTGGCCCCCTTTTGGGCCAACAACACCCGCGGCGAGGTGCTGGCCCTGCTCAACCTGTATCCATTCGAGCAGTATGTGCACTGGGAGAAGTGCACCCACGAGTTCAAGCAGATGTTCTGCCGCGACGGCTGCAGGTGCGAGCAGCAGTATCGCCTGCACCGGCTGCTGGCCTACGATCCGCACAACGAGTGCCGCGGCATCTTCTCCGACTGGTTCCGGTTCCCGTCCAGCTGCATCTGCAAGTGCTACAACATCCCGATGGAGTTCCGGGCCACGTCCCGCAGTCCGCGCTCCGACAGCAGCTTCGACGGTCCAGCTCCGAAGCCTGATCCCATCGAAGCGGCCGAGGCGGAGGTCCAGAGAGCGATCTACGAGCACGCCACTGATGAGTGGTACCGTCCACGCGATGACTTTGACTTCTTAGAGGGTTAATCTTGGAAGGAATTCCTTCGTGAAGATCAATTGTACAGTAGATTTAGATTTTATAGAGTTAACTTATTCCGATCAAGCTGAAAACTACTTTTATAAATTATATAGGATGCCTGAAAAATTGTTGAATAGAAAAGAAGCCTTGGATAGGTCCTTGAATATTCTACAGAATTAATTTCAAATCCATACCGATTTCTAAGGCAACCCTGTACATAAAGAACTTCTGTAAAAACCTTTACTTTTAAAAATATGATAAGTTTAAAAAGAGATAATAATAAGCTTACCACCTAAGTGGGGCATTATGTTAATGTAAATATAGGCCAATATAATGCCCAATGTAGCACAAAACTTGAAGAGCGAATGTACCTTGAAATACTTGCGAACGCACCACGGCCCCTGAGCTGTGTCCGATGGTATTTACTAGAGTTAAGCATTTATTTATTCACATTTCAGCTGTAAGGATAACCATAATTGTGGCCATAACTTCAACTTTACCCAAAATCCATCCCCATAACAAAGAGCTTAGGCGTTTTGAAAAAATATTTATTGTACGCAATCAAATATATATTTATATATATGTATGTAGTCTGTATATTTAGAATGCTTACGTTTTGTATAAAATAGACTTTATTTGTATTTAATACGTTGATATATTTTAACTGTTTACTCTTTAAGGCATAGAAGGGTACTTTGATAAATTAGATTTATAATTGTAGAAGAGGGTTGCTTTTTGTATTTGTTTTGCAATTTGAAGAAGGCATTTTCACGCATTTTATTTCAGTTTAACCGTTTACCACTTAAGGCTAGTGATAGCTCCTTTTTGTCAATCACTTAATTAAATAAAAGATTTTAATGTTGCTCAACAGGCTGCCGTGTCCTGATTTTCAGTTTCGGCCAGAAGTAGTGGTAAGTAAAGCTCGATTTTGAAGAAGTTTACATAATTTAATTACTTGGATTACTCGAATCTATTTAATATTCACAGTTGAACAGCTCGAAGGGGGGGTTCAAGGCCAAACTAGAATCGTTTGGGTGCATAAAGGGCATATATAGATTTATGTACTTACAAATACATAATAATAAATTGCATACAAAACAGACTTTTGGCTTAGCATGTCACCTTAGACTTTAGACGGAAATCTAGCTCCAGACGAAGTATATATAAATAAGACATATAAATTGCATCATACATCCACCTTGGTTTGTGATCAACTTGAGAGAACACTACAACTACAGACATAAATTAGGTGACACGAGACAGAGACATGAAACAGGTAGAAATACCGTGCGTTGCTAGCTACGCCCATTGAATACTCTGTGTTGAACGAAACGAAACGAATCGAATACGAACGGGCTCGATACTATTGCTGCGCTTTGAAGAATACTAGGCGTGAGTGTCGCGCTAAATAACTAAAACTAGGAAGGCCCAGAGGGGGCTCAAGACGACACTGGCACCCAGAGCAGTTTGTCCTGCTCCTTGTCGACGGCATCCTTGATTTGGGTGCACATGTGCTTGATGCTGACGCCGGGTATGACGGCTGCAATAAATCAATACACGTTTAATTGGAGCTTGTACGGAGGGAGGAAAGACTCTCTTTGACTCTACCTGATATGTACTGCTTGTAGTCGGTCTCCAGCTTCATGGCCCGCTCGTACATCTCCTTGGCCGCCTTGGCCGAGATTTTGTCGGTGCCAAAGTCGCGAATGTCCCTGATTTGCTTGGCCGACTTAAAGCGCAACAGTAGGACAATCGGATAGATTTGCAAGCGCTGCAGGCGCTCAACGGCGGATATGGAAACGTCCAGGATGCAGTGGCGTCGATCCTGCAAAAGGATTTTATTTAATTTATTGACTTTAAAGTGAAATCCTGGTGGAAATACTTACGTTCTTGCAGGCATTGCCAATGGCCTCCACAGTGGTGCACTCGAACTTGTTGCCCCGCCGGCGATAGTCCACAAAGATGTTCTCCTTTAGGCCCTCCTCCATGGCCTCCTGTGAGCAGTCCATGGCCGTTACCTCGCACAGCTTGAACAGGTTGGAGAAGTCGATAACCAAGCGATCCATCAGACACTCGGAAAGCGGTCCGATGATAAGCACGGGCCGTCGAACGGGCGCTAGGAGAGGATAATAAGATGGTTTCTAACATTTCTAGACGGAAACTTACAATCCAGCAGCTCCACACGCTGGTAGCTCAGGGCCCCGCCGTCATCATTGAGCAGGCCTAAGTCTGGAAAGAAGCTGAGCTGCGTATTGCTGAAGCTGGCAATCTCCGTGGAGTCCCTGGACGAGCTGCGCTGGTTCTTTTTGCGACGAAAAAACGATCGCCTGGCTGAGGTGCTGCCGCGTCTGGCGGTGCCCGTATCACAGTCCACCACCTCGCCGGATCGCAGTTCCTCCTCCACCCTGAAGAAAGTATGTTAATAAAAATATTAATACAAAATCTTAAGCTTACTTCATTTGACTTGGTATAATGCCGCACTCCTTGCGATGTCCCATGGCGTCCAATTTCCAGGCCCGCCACAGGCCAAAAGTGCCATTGAAAACCGTATTGTCCACGTAGAGCACTTCGTCCTTGACAAAACGCAAGTCGTCCTCATTCAGCTCACCAATGCGATCAAACCCCACGCGTATGTAAAACGAGTCCCCGGGCTCATCCTTGATTTGCTTCAGCGCTGTTCCACAAAGAGATTGGGTTACCTTTCAACCCGAAATCAACACAAATGACTACTCACTGTGCAGCTTATTCTGCACCAGCATGGTGACCGTGTCCGTAAGCTTGGAGATCTCATTGGCTGCCTGCTCGGCGGTGACTGCGCTCAGATCCACACCATTGTACTCCAGTATCTGGTCGCCCTTTCGTATTCCTGCATGATCCGAGGGCGATCCGGGAGCCACGTCGTGCACGTAGATGCCCACCTTGTTGCCCCCGAACAGCTTGATGCCCAAGTTCTTTGACTTGTCCATGTGCAGAGTCACATACCTCAGAGCTGAAGCAATAAATGAAATAAATTAACAGAGTTTGAGGAGGAATATTGGTTAGTAGGAAGCTAGCTTTGGAAAAGGATTGGGAATAATGCATATTGCAAGCTTTGGTAAAATAACCAACCTCAGAAAATATAATAAAATCGCTCTGATCTGACTTTTTTTTAGTAAAAAACTACCTAGTATAATAGGAAATTTAAAACACCTCTTGCTGAAGGTAGTTCCTGCTGTGAGCTTTAGATTTTAGTTTATTTTTTTTTTTTGGATTTAGTAAAGGCTACCCCCGAGTAACAAATAACCCTAAATGAGTACAGACCCGGCAATATATACCTTACTCAGCGTTGTGGGGAGTGTGGTTAGTAGGAGTAGAGTGGAGTTGGAGTGTTTGGTAACTACGTACTCTCTGACGGCAGCGAGGCGGGCGGCGGCGGCAGGGCCGGCTTTGGCTCCTCGTCGTACACCGTCGACGTGGCCGAGGCTGTCGTGGTGGTGGTGGTGGCCGCCGACGAGGGCATGTCCTGGCTGCTGCTGATGTCCGACTGGTTCTCCAGGCTGTCGGCGAAGCTCTGGTCCTTAATGGACTGATGCGAGAGCGGAGCCCTTGAGCCGGAGCGCGTCGACTGGGGCGGCTGCAGGGGCTGCAGGGGCAGAGGGAACAGGGAGTTGCGAGCCGGCGGACGCGGCGAGTTCCGTGGCGTTGGCGAGCCAGAGTGATTGATGGGAGATTCTGGTTCTAGATTGTGCGCTCCCTCGTACTCCATCGAAGGGAACTCTGAAAAGCAGGAATGGAGATTAGCTTGGAAGGGATAGCTGTCTCAGTGACTTACTCTCCGGATTGTATTGCACCAGCATTGTAAAGGAATCGCCGCACTGACGCAGCACATTGGCCGCTATCTCCTGCGTGGCCGCTCGCATGTTGATACCGCACACTTCCAAGAGTTGATCGCCCACCTGGAGACCGGCACGCATCGCTGTGCTCTTGTCGGCGACGGTGGACACGAAGATGCCTCCGCCGTTGTTGTTGCACTGAATGGTGATGCCGAGCGACTTGTCGCGCTTGTCGATGGTGACTCTTCTAAGGTCTCCGGGGCACAGAAAATCCGCGGGCACATTGGAGTTGCGCTTTCCACTCCCGCCGCCGCCGTGGCTGAGGACCTCCACGTGGACCTGCGGCATGGGCGAACCCCGCCCGCTGCCGCCTCCTCCCCCGCCACCGCCTCCTGCCACTCCCACTGCCGAGCCAGCTCCACCGTTTCCGCCCACCATATTGCCGCCGAAGCTGTTGTGGATGCTGGAGCTCATCAGGGAGATGGGTGCCCGGTCGGAGGAGGAGGCAGACATGGATCCACCGCTGGGTGGTGCCGTGCTGGCCACATAATGGTGATCAATACTGCCCGAGCTGTTCTTTACCATGCTGCTGCTCTTGCTGGCCACACTGGGATTGGATGGTATCCTCAGCCGCTGGTTGTCCTTCTTGCGGGGAAAGGTTCCGCCCTCGTAGATGACGCCGCCCACTCCGGAGACCCCGCCGCCGGTGCCGCCCACGCCCATGTAGGGATAGGGTCCGTGGCCGTAGTCCAGGTACGGCGCATGCGGGTGCGGATGGGGATGCGGCAGCTGGTTGGCTTGCTGCACATGGTGGTGGGGATGGTACCCGTCCAGGTCAGTGGGTATTCCCACGCTGTCGTGCGGCGGCTGTTGACCCGGCAGCTGCTGCATCTGTTGCATCTGCTGCTGCTGCTGTGGCGGCGGCGAGGGCAGAGTCAGTGGACTGGATCGCCTGTTGTTCCTCACGCCGGGCCCAAAGCTGGGGAAGAGCTGCGTGTGCCGGTTGCCCGGGAGATGGGCGGATTGAAGGAAGCCGCCGTAGCCGCCGTGAATCCCGGAACCGATACTCTCGCTGTCGCTGGGATACTTGGGCACGTGTCTCACCGCCTGCGGCATGGGCACATGTCGCTTGGCGTACACCCCGTACTCGCTGATCGCCGGACTCTTCGCGGACAGTATCGACTCAATGGAGTTCTGGGACTTCAGGGACACCACGTCGGCATGCTGGCCCCCGGGCAGCGGGTGACTGCCTCTTGGCGGATTCAGGGGCATGAACACGGCATTGGGATTGGATCCGGAGCTGGATTTGGGCAGTGGCGGCGGATGAAAGACATCGAAGACTTGCTGCTTGCGCACCGGAAACTCGCCGGCCGCTGGACCCGTAACTCCTGACAGGCCAGCGGAGCCAGAGGAGGCGTTCATCACCTGCTGCTGGGCCTGCTGGCCACTCGTCTTCGGCTGGTAGAAGTCTCCGCTGGGTGTAATGTTTAGCGACAGGCGATGATTGCTGTGCGGCCGGGTGCCGTACCTTTCCTGCGAAGGCATCTTTACCCGGGCGTTGGCGCCCATTAACGGCGCAGCTCGCTGCAGGGGCTTCTGAGGGCTTGGCTCCTCGGGACTCATGACTCCGCCGTAGAGCGAGTGTCGCGGGTGCGTTGGATATCCCGCCATGGGCATGCCTCCAGAGGAGCCAGGCGGAAACAGCACTGAGGCGCCCGAGCTCACCGGATTGGAGTTGCGGTTGGGATGAGCCTTGATGGCACTGCCATTGGCACCACGAATGTGCGCCAAGGGCTTTGACATCTGGGGCGGCAGGGGCGGAGGCAGCTGCTCCTGCATCAGCACCGGCGGCGTATGCTTCTCGGAAACGCCCACATCGCCCACCAGCTCATCGTCCTTGTCCACGTTGATGGGTCCCGCAGTGAAGAGGGACATCAGGGCGCGCTTCTTCTCGTTGCCGCGCATGGTGCCAGTGGGATTGTCGTGCGAGATATTGGTGCGCGGCCAGGTGCCCATGCTCTTGGAGGCCTCCTTCTCCTTCTTTGTGCGCTTCTTGCGGTTAAACAGATTCTCCTTGCTCTTCTCCGAGCTGTTTTCGCTCAGCACCGAGTCCAGGGCGGCGATGGCGTCGTCATGTTCCTGCTCAAAGTTGTCCTCCGGTGTGCCCGGCTTGCTGAACTTAAGTTTGCGGAAAAAGAACTCGGCGAACTTGGACGGATGTTTGGTGGCGCTGCTGGCTCCACTTCCTCCTCCTCCTCCACCGCCGCTGCTTGACACGTGCTGCATGGAGTCAATGGAGTCCGTCTGCGCCGAAGAGGTGGTCATGCCCGGCGGAAGCTGATCCTGCACATACTTAAGGGCGAACAGGTTGAGGCCATCGCTGCGCGGATCGTTGAGCAGCTGGATCACCTCCTCGATGGACTGCACCGAGTCCATGGACTTGTTGTTGATGCTCAGCACGCGATCGCCAACGTCCAACTCCGGCTCGTAGAATGCCAGCGAGTTCTGCTCGATCTTGGCGATGAACACGCCCATGTCCAGCTGCAGGCCGTGCGGGCAGTCGCGATCCCTGGTCTTCAGCTGGACAGAGTAGGCGTGGCGCTTGCTGTGGCGCGTGCGGGAGACGAGGAGCAGCGAGCGCGGGGCACAGGCGCGTATCTCGTCGAGGACCATCCGCTTGGACAGTGACTGGCAGTCCAGGTTGTTCACCTTGCAGATCACATCGTTGATCTTGAGCTTCCCGCAGGCGGGCGAGCTACTGGTCACCCCGCAGACAAGCTTCCGCTTGTTGCTGTCATCCAGAATGATGCCCAGGTCGGAGTTGTGCTCGTAGCCGCACAGCTCCACCTCCAGTAGATCCTCGCCTTCGTAGCTGCTCAGGCGGAAGCTGCGTCGCGAGCCAGAGGCACTGCTGTCCAGATTGTGGCGCTCCTGCTGCTCCATTTGCTCCTTCAGCAGATCGATCTTTTTCTGGGCCTCGTCCTTCTGCTTCTTGATCTTTTCGCTGTCCCGGATGGCCATCAGCGAGTCCGAGATGGCCTTGTCCCGCTCGTGGCGCATCTTGTCGCAGAGCGTCTTCACCGAGTCGCGCTCCTGCACTATCTTCTCGCGCTGCGAGATGGCCCAGTCCCTCACGCGCTTCGCCTCTTCGGCGTCCTGACTGGAACGTTCCACCTCGGAGAGGGCTTTCTCGAGGCTCTTCCGCAGCTTCTCAAGCTCCTTGCTGTTCTCAAGCTCCTTGCCGCTGGGGAACTCCTTCGACCAGGAGCTCTCGCGCGACTTGAGCAGGTCGCGCTTCTTCAGCTCTGCGTTGGCCAGCTGCAGAGCCTTGATCTCGCCCCTGGCCAGCTGCTCGTCCTTCTTAAGGCGCTCAATCTCCTTGTTGGCCAGCACCAGGTCGTCGGACATTTTCTGGTGCTCCTGCAGCACGTTGTCTTTCTCGGAAAGCAGCTGGTTCAGCTCCTCGGTGAGCGAAACCACGTTCTTGGTCTCCTTGGATAGCAAAACCTTGAGCGTCTGGTTCTCGTCGCCCCTCTCCCGGTAGTAGTTGCGATCCTTCTCCAGCTCAATGTACGACTTCTTGTACTTCTCCCGCTCCACGGCGGCCATGGTGCGCTCCTTCTTCAGCTCGGCCATCTTCTCGCTGCAGCTGCCATCGCAGCCCTGCGTCTTGCCAAAATAGTAGGGATTGCCACTGCCCACGGGCGCCGCTTGGCTATTGCCATTCTGGCTCTGCTGGTTCTGCTGCTGCGTCTCCAGGAGCAGCCGCTTCAGCCGGGCGCTCTCCTCAACGATGTCCGTGAACTTGTTGCGGT
The DNA here is from genome assembly GCA_018905715.1 of Drosophila lini. NCBI lineage: Eukaryota > Metazoa > Arthropoda > Insecta > Diptera > Drosophilidae > Drosophila > Drosophila lini. The sequence goes on from JAEIIL010021948.1 coordinate 28,498, forward strand.
CGGCCATGTAGTGCTCCTGGTAGAGACTCAGCTCACTGGACAGCTCGTCGCAGCGCCGCTTCGAGTTTGCGTGCTGGTGGCGCAATGTGGCCAGCTCATGAAGAGCGGCCTTGTACTGCGACTGCAGTAGGTCGTACTTGGTCCCGTTTCCCCCTGAAACGCCTGGCACTCCCACGCCGCTATTGACGCCCTTCGAGGGCCCATTATTGTTGGCCATGTTGGCCATGTTGGCGGCTGTGGTGCTGCCGCTGGAGTTGGACGGCGGTCGGAGGGTGTTGTCGTAGCCCACATACTCCGAGCTCTCTTCTGAAATAAAAGGTAATGGAATTAGTGGAAGTTAAGGTTGGGAAGGGACGTAGGCTTACCCTCCTGACTGCTCGTGCTGGTCAGGGAAAGATCTCCCGATGCCATCTTCGCCATCACAGCATCTTCATGCACTGCGCAACATCAAGGTAAGCTGTGGGTAGTATTTTCATAGCATTATTAGATAGTTCGTCATACCTGACTTTAATTCAATTTCCATAATTTATCAGAGCAAACTGATAAAACTGTTTATTTAAAAAACACTATCAGTTTACAAACATTGCAGTTGGCTGCTGACTATGAGTAATCAAGATACAAGACAAAAAGGCTTTTTGTAAAGATAATGCTGCTAGGAAAGGGTACAGACTTTGAAAACGGTTGTGAGTTGCTCTCTATTTGGAAATCTTTAGAGTTGAAACTATATTTGATTCTCAGTTTTGTTTAAATGTTCTTGATTTAAAAATAGCTAAAGTCGGGTGAATGTTTGTAGACCTTACAAGAGTTTCAATACCAAAACTCTTTCATAGCTACCGATATGCAAGCTTTAAGACTGTCATTTCTAGATAGACTCGTCTGCTGATTGTCTTAATTGCAATCAAAGTAGCAGAAAATAAAACTTCAACTTAAACGTTTAATTTTGTTAATAAAATCTTAACAAAGGAAAATTAAAGACTATTCTAATTTGTACGTTTAACAATTAATCAACTGATTTTTGTATTGATACCGTTTTTTGTCGATAATTTAAAATTGGCAAAGGTCGCCAAGTTAAACTAGATATGGCTAGAAAGCGGTATAAATGTTTGTATGTGCTATGTACATATATGTATATTTTCATGAG
>JAEIIL010021956.1:9629-33872 GCA_018905715.1 Drosophila lini
CCCCCCAACCGCAACACACACTGTCCTCCACTGTCCTCCTCCTCCACTCTTGACGTAGTGTTCCAAATACGAATCAGATTAACGATAACCCTTAGCTGAAATTCGACTAGTAAAATCTAAACGATTGTAGGACGATAACGAGAGAGGTAGACGAGAGAGATCATCATCTGGTACATCCCTTACTTTAGAAATCAACCAAAATGCCGGGTAATTAATCAATAAAATACATAATATTAGTGCTAATATATAAGCTGAGTAAGCAAGATACATCAACATACGGATAAATCTAAATCTAAATCTAAATCTAAAGATAAATGAGCAACGTGAGCAACGTAAAATATGGGAAACTTGTAACTTTGGTGATCTTTTTAAATGTTATTAGTAAAACAAAACACAAAAAACAAAACAAAAAATCAAGTTTAAAGACGAATACAAATCAAACCAGTTTTAAATGTGACTTAAAATACGACGTAATCGACATTTTTTCCACACACCAAACATATTCTATGTAACTTGAGGTCGATCGCAGTTTATCACATTTTGCAATTCAATGGAAATCGATGATCTTTTCGATAGAATTCTGTCAAGCTGTCTAACAATTAGTTCTAAGCGCTTCAATACAAATACCATTAAAAAACCAACAAATAACAAACTCAATTAAGTTAATGAGAAAACACAATTATATTTAACAAAATGTATATGTTTTATACAAATTACAATTATTTTTATTAAGGTTTTTTGCGGCTTTTATTCAATCCGAGTTTGAGTTTTTAAATAATTGGCAAAAAGCTGAACAAGAAAACCGAGCCCTTACAAAATATAACAAAAAAAAAACAACAAAAATATAAAAAATACATTTCAGTTGGCGTTTAAAAATAAGTGAACAGCATATACAATTCATTTTTGTTCAATAAAATTATATATTTAACTAAACACTGTGACAACTGCCTTGTGATTTAAAATGCTGAGTGCTTTTCGGAGATCCTGCCCGCGCCTTGGTCCTGCCCTGCTGCAGGCACATCCTCTGGCCAGGCGGGCCAAGAGCAGCCAGGAGGCAAAGAGTGCTCTTATCATCCTAGCACCGGGAGCTGAGGAAATGGAGTTCACCATATCCGCCGATGTCCTGCGCCGAGCCAAAGTGAGTAGAAGTACTTGGATTGTGATTGAACGATGGTAACTCGGTGATCCTGTCGTAATTTCACCTGATAGAGTTTCACAATTCAATAAGGAAGGAATATACCTATCTGATCTGAATAATATTAATAAATAATAATAAATAATAATGTGAGGCAGAATCTCAAGAGGTAATCAAATTATATTAAAACCTCTTAACTGTCGCCTTCTTCTTATTCAGATTAATGTCACCGTAGCTGGCTTGTCTAGCTCTGAACCGGTCAAATGCTCCCGGGGTGTGGTTATAGTGCCAGACACTTCCCTGGAGCAGGCGGTGGCCCAGGGAAGCTACGATGCGGTGGTCCTGCCTGGCGGTTTGGCCGGCAACAAGGCGTTGATGAACTCCAAGGCCGTTGGTGATGTGTTGCGTTGTCAGGAATCGAAGGGGGGATTGATTGCGGCCATATGTGCTGCGCCCACAACGCTGGGCAAGCATGGCATAGCACTGGGAAAATCGCTCACATCACACCCGGACATGAAGCCTCAACTGGAGGACAATTACTGGTAGGTTCCTCATAGATTAAGAGTTGCAGCTAATATTCCTTTAATTTTATATTACTTTTCTAAGCTATATTGATGATAAGATTGTGGTTCAGGATGGTAATATCATCACGAGTCGTGGTCCTGGCACTACATTTGATTTTGCATTGAAGATTACGGAGCAGCTGGCTGGTGTTAAAGTAGCTCAGAAAGTGGCCAAAGAAATGCTTTTTACGCTTAAATCTTAACTGAAATGCAATTTAATTCATTTTAAAATTTATTAATTAAAATATTATTTTTAATATCCCTAAAAATAATTATTTATTCAATACATGTACAGAGATAAATTTAACATAAAATTTCATTAAAACAAATTTTCATTTAAAAGGACTTTTTCAAAATATTCACAGTGCGCCAAAATAAGTAAGAGACACTAGCTGAACTCTTCTGGAGTGGAGTTGCCATATGTCTACGATAAAGCGCGCAAAAATTGAATCCAAAAATTCGCTATAGCAGATAGTAGTTAAATTGGTAAAAGAAAAGCCATTAGAAGATTTAATCTATAAAAAATAAATGCAAAAAAAAAAAAAAAAAAAAAATGAAAAGATATAATAAATAACTGCCGGCTTGATTAAAGACGTAGTCTAAATATTTTAAGTTTACCTATTATGCATGTCGGAATTCGCTGAGGGACAGTAGGAAATAATGCAAAATATTATCTATGTACATAAGTATATAGCCTGCACTTAGGCAAAATAGGGAACAATTAAAAGTCCACAATTTTTCTGGGAAGAATCAAAAATATCTAAAAAACGTTGCTCGGTAGATAAATCTTCTTTATCTATGTATGTATAATTTGGGATCCACATTTTTGCAGAATAATCATTTCAATTTCATTTGAATATTATTTTTATTTTAAGGCTTTTAGCTGGATATTTCCAATTTGACAAAATCGTTTAGCTTTCACCCTTTCTTAAGCTGACCACCAATCACTGTGGCCATGTCTATTATAACTATGGTTAGACACAAGCTAAGTATTTATAACAAAAACATTATTATTAAGTGTCCCTGAATTTTCCTTTCGAAGTTGAGCTCCCCAGGTTTCCGGGAAAACTTCCTCCATCCACAATGAATCTGGAAACTCGTCAACATGGCCAGAATTTGCATAATTCAGATGCAACCGAGCTGTCGCCTGGCATTAGCATTACTGGCGACTGTTTTGGGCTTAATTGTTGCCACATTTAGAGTTTCTCCTGCTGCGAAGTAACAAAAGGAGCAGCGCCCACGGATCCGGCAAGTACAGCTTGTTTATGGCGATGCATTATTCATGAGAGTCTGCGTCGCGTGGCCAGCGCAAAGAATATGCTCGCACGGCAAGGCACTGCCTGTCTGCAGGGGGATTGTGTGGAAGACTGCTCCTCGTAACATGACGCACTTGTCAAGTGCAGAGTAATGTTTATAAAGTTGAGGTTTAATTCAGCGCTATGCAAATTGGCGCTGGGAAAGTCGCCATTGCGCCATTGTATCCTTTCGTTTTCACATCCGCCCGCTGGCCGATAATTGCCACAAGGACGAACTCCCAAGCTGTACAAATGAAGGGCTACAAGCTCCCTAGGAAAGGTTTCCTCGGAGGCTGTAAGCTCCCCTTGCTGTTTTCAAAAACAACTTACAATAAAATTCAACAGGCTCACGTCCAAGTCGGCAAATTATTCCTCATTGTCCTGCAGCAGTCGCCCCCACTTAAAGCCCATCATTTGCATTTCAATATATTATGTGGGAGGAGCTGCTATTTAATATGCACTGTGGACACATTCAAGCGGAAGAACCGCTTCCCAATTAACAGTCAAATGAGATTTATTTGATACCCGCCCGGCACAGTCATACATCAACGAATTCAATTTGGAGCCACAAAGTTAATCGGCAATGTGAAATGACAGATCAAATTTTGCAGCCTAATTTGCATTAGGCAGGCCCTCCCACGCACCGCACAGAAGGTTGAAAGTAATTTCATTTCCATTGCAAAATGTGCCGAATGCGTGTGGAAATTACGTTTCATGTGCTGCTGGCCGGGCTTTAAGGTCGCCCTGGCCATGGGCCTTAGTTAGCTGTGGGCTGGCCAAATGTTTACCCCGCGATGCGGGTCAAAGACAGCCTGGCCAAGCCTGGTTGTCTGGTTGCATCTGAACAAACAGAATCGGACCGATTCGCGGGGGTATAAATACGCACTCAGCGATCATTGGGAATGCTTCTCGCAGCTACTCGCAACCATGGATATCTCTGTTCTGTGGCGCTACCTGCTCCTGGTGTCCGTCCTGCTCGTGTGCCTGGCACCCACGGCCGAGTCAACTCTCCTTTTTTGGGCTTGCGTTTACCGGCTGGAAATTTGCCCCTTTAAGACCACCACGGTAGCCACTACTGGCGGCTGATTTGAGTAATTTTTGTGTACAAGTCGACCGATCTATAAATAAATAAAGAACCCTTCCGACAGCCACTTAATTGACATTCAGGCAGGGTCCGGGCTACAATGAGATATGTCGTCAGCTGAAGGAGAAGAGCCACCCACTGCCTCCTCTGCTTTCCGCTTGGCCTGCTGCCCAAGTAAGCGCCGAAGTTTGCGGCAAGTGCAAAGTTTGTCATTAGTTACTTGCACTAATTAAGTGCAAAGCTCGCTCAACGGCGGCTTTCACTTTCGCCCCCTGTCAGCACGTGTCCAGGTTGCGTAATTTCAGACTCAAAGCAGCTCTGTCGGACGGAAATGAGGACAGGATTCGGACACATTAATGGATTTGGCCAGCCGCACAATGAACACAAATTGTTAAAACCCCCCAAAATGCCCTGTGCCCCAGCTAGCTGACTATCATATTGGGTTACCCAACCATTAAACAACGTCCAGCCTCGGGACTCCAACCCCTTGAGACCCCACGCAGTGACTTTATGGAAATTAAATAGTCAAGTTTTTGGGTTGGAAATTGTCTTAAATTATTTTCGTTTTGCTTGTTTTGCTGTTGATTAATATCATGACATTTAAAATACGATTGAGAAGGATTCAGATTGTTACTTAATTTATTGTTATTTATAGGTACACTTTTTAATGGTAAGCAACGAATGTGAATTAAGTTTTCATTGGATAAAAATAAACCTTCAAGTCAAGTGTTTCGGATTTTAAACAGAGGTATCCTAGCTATATATTGTCTTAATTTTTACAAATATAAATAGTTTTTATTACAGTTAATGACATTCCCTTACTATGTAGTGTTTGTAACAACTGCCTGAAGCTCTTTCATTGAATCCAGGAATTTATTTAACATGGGTTGATTGTCCTCCCAAAGGAAATTCCGCTGGATATGTGTGGGAATCAGCAAAAGTATTACCCAATCAACCGTCCTTCCTTGCGGTGTCACAGGGGGGTTATTCATGCAAATAACTTTATTTGCAACTCGGCTCCAAAATTAACATTTCGATTGCCTTAAAAATGTGTACGATTTCCAAGCGAGTCAAACGAAACCCCTCTCGTATCCTCTATACCGGATCCCCGGGTAGAGATTCATCATGGAAAATGAAAATTAAATTCAATATATGTTTGTATATAGTACTAGACACCTCACCCCGGGCTATTCATTTAATGCGTAAGGAGAGCCGAAGAAATCAATAAATGATCCAAGCGTAGGCAGTAAGGAGGATGGGTTTGGGGCGGTGCTTCCTCACTTCGCTTCTGTTTGCACTCCAAGGAAGCTGAAGGCCTGGACCGATTCAGCCCAATTGGCATTTAATTAGCATGGTGGAGGAAATAAACAAAATGCAAACAAACAATTACCTGGAATGGCATCCCTTTCGTACACACAAAGGACAGCATTTTTGCTGCCCAGCGCTCAATGGGGCTCAACAGGAATGGCTTGCAAGCCGCAAACCGCAAATCGTTTTGGCTCTCAAGGGTAGCAACACAAAGTACAAAAGAAGCTGCCAATGTGAAAGCAAACTTTGGTAAAAAGTTTAAGAGTTTAAATTGTTCAGTTGGCAGTCAAGGTTTGTGAATTTATTTGACGTAATTTTGCTAGCCTCTAATAGTAGTATCTTTGTGTCCCTTGGTGTCCAATGTCAGTCACTATGTTTGTTTATCTTCTGGGTTTTTTTTTTTTTTAATAAAATGTTCGCATATTTTTAACAACGCTTAGAGTCTCTGAATATGGCCATTCAGATTGCCTTGGCTAAAGCGATGCCTGTTCAGGAATATATATATTTTAGGAGGTCGAAGAGGCCTATTTGTGCTTGTTACATTTATTTTAAATTTTAGTGATAATTTGAATAAGCTGAAGTTCTTCTTGACAGCAGAATACAGTCGTGCTTACCTGGGACTGCCCTTTCCCTACGTTTATTAAGGCTTCCTAAAGTGCTAATGTAAGCCATCTTATGACTATACCTCATACCTAGATAATAAAGTAATACCTATAAATAAAGTACATGTATATACCTACTATGCTGGACAATCCTTTCATTGTCTGTTAATGTCTTAGGCATCATTCGGAAGCCAGTAAGTCATATAATTTCATTAAATTAAATCTTAATTACATGCAGAACGTGTGCACTTAATTATGGCAACAACGTTACATCTAACTTATTCCTTTGAACTTAAAACTTAAACTAGTACAGCAAAAATATCCCCTGTTAACTTAAGTCAACTTTAAGATACAACTTTTAACAAGACCTATTTGCCTTGCTCCTCGTGCCTTCATGTCCCACGGTGGCATCACGCAGACCTTTTTCCAATTTCGCAACTACAATTGACCAAATCGGTGTTAAGTCAACTTTAAGTGTTTGGAAAGGTGTAAAAGCCCAAGGTGTGTGCAGCTTGGCCTGCGTAGAGGCGCCACAATGTAGCAAGCTGTCGTCGCCAAGTCGTGTCAAAGTTTCTCCGCCCTCCGCTCCAAATGGCTTTTTGCTTCTCATCTCAGCCATCGACAGACTGGAGCCTGCGGGGTGGTGACCTCGATGGGAGGACTCGGCACGCGTGTGCGAACCCGAGAACACCTGACCCCGACTCCTCCCCCTTTGCCTTCGCAGCGCTGTTTGACTTGCCCGGTATGTAATTCAAATTTACCGAGTACAAACAGCCAGAGATGGCAATTAATTAAATATCACTCATATGCCAGGTAGTCCCTGGTAGCCCGGGTAGCCCGACTGAAAGCGTGGGCCGCTCCCCGTTGGACAAACAATCGCGTGCAACACGTGCGAGTGCCTAACGCCACTCTGGCGTGTCTGAATTAAAGCTCGAAACGTAGTCGAGGCAATGAATCTTAAATGCTGCCAGCCGAGATTTATTTAGTTCCGGAAACCGAAATAGATATACCTAATGTAGATGGACTGAAACCAGCTTTCTATTCCCAATAAACACATAAACCCCTCATAAGAGAAGCCTTATAAATCGTAGCTTATCTTGGTGCATCGTGATTATATTTTCAGTGCAAAGGGTTGTTAACTATTCGGTGTGGGAGGCTGTGAGTGTGTGGGTTTGTGGCATTGCACGAGTAATCCATCATCCAGAGGCGGTCACGTTGTAGGGACAGTAGGGTGAGGCCAGCAGGCAGGCCAGCAGAATGAAGCAGCCCTCGGCCGAGGGGGCCAGGAACGTCATGAACAGGGCGATGAGCACCAGGTAAAAGCACACCCACGTGGCAATCATCTTGACTGATCTTTTTCCAAACGTAAGGGTGGACGGATATTCTGCGGGCTTTTATATATCAGGGCCCAGGGAAATGATCCAACGTAATCGCAATTGCAGCTGCTGAAGAGCAAACAAATTGGTTCTACAATTAAATACATTTTTGCAAAAGAATTGAACTGCATAATGTACATATTTGTTGGGTTTTTTGTATTTCTAGTTCTTATGCAAGTTCAGTTAAGTAAGTTTGTCTACAGATCACTTATGACGTCTTTTCCTAACTGTTCCCAGTGATACCTAGTGCTATCCAGTTCTACCTTTTAGTGGAAACAACGTTGCAAATTTGTTCTATAAGTAAATACATCTTTGCAGAAGAATTGAACTTCATAATGTACATATTTGTTAGGCTTTTATTATTGGTTTTTACGTAAGTTCAGTTAAGTAAGTTTGCCCTGGGATCACATATGACGTCTTTTCCTAACTGTTCCCAGTGCTACCAATAAGAGAAAGCAGCTGGCAATGTAACGACACAAAATACATGGAATACTTCTAAGAATTCCTTTAAAAAGACCTTATTTTCATGTGAAATCCGTGGGGTTTCCTTTTGTTTTCTCACCTAAAAGATGTCATCTTAAGACAATGGCTTTTATTCTCAGAATACATCATTCCACCTACCTTACTCTTCGCCCAGGGTATTATGAGTAAGTTAAGCACAGACCCAAATAGCTGCTATAAATAAATAAAAATCATTAGAAACAGAAGCAAGGCGAGAACGCCTCAAGTATTTCGTCTATTTTCCATTGAGAGCGTGAAAGTACGCGTACTCATGAATGAAATTCGCAGAGGAGCCCCGGCAACAGATGGCTCCAAAGATTGAACATCTCCCACGGAGCCTATTTCAGGCGGCAAGCAGAGTCTGCGCACTTTCTCGCACATGGTGGAATCCATTCGCTCTGTATACTGTGGACATTGGATTTGGCGCGCTTTTGGAACCCATTGGAGCCGCAGGCCTTAGCGCCGGATCCGGTGACTTGGCCAAGTTAGTCCTGTGCACGGATTCAGCCGGAACGGTCGAGGTCGCTGGGTCAGGCGTAACGTAAGCTGACAACCCGATAATGAACCAAGTAACTGGTGCTCCAAACTCGCTCAGAGGAGATAAATCCAATAGTGTTTTACGGCAGTGTCAAGTTTTGGAAAACTAAAATCAAACTAACTAAATTTTGAGTTAGTGTTTAATATTAATTAAAGTTTTTTTGGTGCATCATAAGCCGCTTTGTTACTGTAGCCTTGGTAAGTTTTTAAAAATGTCTGAATATTATTTTAAATATAGATTTAAGTTCAAGTTCTTGACTTGCTTTTCTTTAACCCTTTCTTTCCAGTGTAATCCTTGTAATTGTTTCACCCATTCTTTTCCCATTTCCATAAATGCCAACAGAAAGTTGTGATATTCTGATGACAGGGACAAAAAGAAATTTTAAATTATTTATTCTCGCAGGCATCAACAGAAAACTCATTGTTTGAATGCGAAAAAGTTTCGACAAATTTAATTAAATTACGTCACAACGTGTCGTCATTTGGGGGGCAAATAGGCCAGAGACAGCATCTTGGTCTTTTTATTTTCCTGACAACCCCAAAGTTACTACTCCGCCCAGCTAATTTTCTTATCGTTTCCTCATGAGCGAGTGAGCCTTATAAATATTATAATCGAATTTAAACTTGATACTTTCGGATTGCATCCCAAGACCATTTAAAGACCTCCTCCTCCTCCTCCTCCTCCTCCCTCGCGGAATACGCACAACAAATTATTCCATAATTCAGCGGAGATAATTCTGGGTTCCTAGGAGCCCTGTTTCCAAGGCGGTCAGTGCCGAGGGTCGACTCCCCCAGCTGGCCTTCGCTTGTGTGCTCCGATTGCCATATTAGGCCAGCGGGGTCTCTTGGATCTAATTAACTGCGTACGTTCTTGGACCCGGACCAGGATCCGGGGAGAAAGGAGCCACATTAAAGGCAATCCCGGAAAGTCTCCGTCTTTCTGGCATGTTTACAGCTTAGAGTAAATACAGTGCGAGGATAAGCTGCGGATAAGGAGAGGAAATCCTTCAGCACAATCCCCGTCTCAATTCGATTCCGTACCTGTCAGTGTCACATCCCTCGGTGGGTGTCACGGATGATCGGAGGGGGGAAATTAGCATAAGTCAATCAATCCACAGCCAGCACGTGACAGGGCCACATCAGCAGCGATCAGATCAAATTTGTCACTCACCCGATGGCTTATGATGATAGGTGACTTCTCGGGAAAGGGTAATTAAGCGGCACAATCAGTGCCACATCCAGATATCCACGCCCCAAGCTCTCGAGTTTCCTCTTAATTAGTGCGTACACTTTGTCTGTTGATTTTCTTTGGATTGTGTAATTGTTTGTTTGCGGCGCCACAATGGAAAGTTTCACGCGTTCGTGCAGCGTCGCGCTTCATTTAATGGAAAAAATTTTGCTGCCACAGACTCCGCACGATGCGACACTCTGATATCCTGGATAAGGCACAAGGAACCTGAATATCTACAGTCTAATATAACCGACTTGCTATCCAGGATTTTGCCACCCCTTTGCGGCTGCAATCGCTGGGTTTTTGGAGCCCGAAAACTTTTGCGGCTAATAAAATTGAAATAGCGCATGACGCACACACCGCGTATACGTAATGTGGCCGCAGGGCCATATTTGTTTGGGGCCTGCACTTGACTCCCATTTGACTGTGGCACTTTCTGCGGGCATGGTTTCTCTTATTTGACCAAATACTTTGCGGCCGGGCATATCGAAGCTTTAAATCTGCTCCGGGCAGTTGTCAGTCGCTGCCACTCGACCGCAATGGACGTTGGCTGTGATGACAGATGCAAACATTATGTTTACTCCACATCCTTCCATGATGGAGTGGTCACCGGAGAGGACGACGGGCAGGACTCTAGGTTGATGTTAATGGATTGCATGGTGTCAACATGGCTGCATTGCGAAAAATCTGCATTTGAGCAGCTTAACTGAGGGATTTATTATGTCGGGCGAGTCAAAGCGGGGCTCAATCTCACATTTCTATGGGGAAAGTTTCTTTGATTGCCGAGCAAAATATGACAGCAATTTCACTAGCAAAGTTTTCCATCCTCACTGCTGGATTTTCCTACTTCCTTTTTTGTTTTTTTCCCGCCTAATTGCCTACAAATTACATCCCTGGGAATGCCATAAATTTTGTATAGGCCCTTTTCAGGTGTGGGCTGTTGTTCCCTTGGCTTCTCATGATTTTCAATCTCTCGCGAAGTAAGTAATAATAAATTATATTTTATTTGCGAGCGCATGTTGTCAATAGGGACCCCGGGAAAATTGATATTTATGTGTGTAACACAGGCATTTATAGCTTTTTGTGATCCAAATTGCTACGCCGGCTTAAAGGTCCCCCCGCTCTGTGGGCTGATTTATTGATGAGAACATTAAATGCCGGCAACATTCCAATCTTCTTATTGAGTTTTCGCTCTGCAATTCCGTTTGCAGACCCTAAAGCTCTTAAAACTGAACGACAGGCTGCCTAAATGGGAACTCTGGATTATTCCTGTTGTTTTGCCAAGCATTCGTTATGATTTCCGCTTCCTCCAAGCGCCATTTCCTATTGTATTTTTCACTTACTTTGTCCCCAGTTACCACCAGTTTTAAAGCCATTTTCGCTGGCCTCAACTTTTTCTTTGGCCAGGCTTGGGGAATTAATTTGCTATATAAAACTGATTAATGTCTGCGCGGGTTATTAATGGCCCTGGCAGGCCCACTACCGAGTCCCGGCTCCTGCTCGGATTGCGGCAATGATGAGTCCGGCATAATTAGGCTGCTGGACCAGCACGTGGTGCCGCCTATTAACTGATGAATATGCAACGATGTTTGCCTCATCCATTCCGTAAATGAATTTCATAATGTGCCCATTAGGCAGGCGCAGAAATTAGTTATTCTTTCCTGGGAGGCACCTCGGTTCACACCTTGGCCCTGTGGGAAATCCAGTTGCTACGTGTGCCTTTTGGCTGCAGCTTGCAACGCGCGGATCGAATTCAATTACCTCTCCAGTCAGCCGTGCGTGGCATAAATGGGAAATTGAATATGCGAAGGATACCGGGGATATTGGCGTAGGCAGTCGTTCCTAGGGACAGCCGTCAGCTGTCGCCTTCTGTGGCTGACAGATGAGCGGAGTCGCTGACAGGAAGCTGTTCAACTGCTCGTCTGCTGTCGCTGCGACAGGACTCACCTGTCCAATAATGAGATATTACTTATTTCCCGACTCGAACCGCCTTGCTCCTCCTTGATAAATGGAACTTTGGCTGCTTTCCAATCATCGCCGGCGGTTACTGTGCGTCCGCGGCTAATGCTCTGAACCGGACGAATGATTTATTGCGGGCAGTGATTTACTTTGAGGCTTCTTCTGTTTTTGCTAATGCTGTCACATCGGGATCAACCAGTGGGAGAACGATGATGATGATGGTGGTTTGATGGACTCAACGGGTGTGAATTAATCAAATAAGGAAAGTTACTCCTTTTGAGGAAATGAGGCCAAACCGTCTTCTGGCAGGTGGCTTCGTTAGAAAGTCCGCTTCTCGAGTGTCCAAGTTGGTCACCCTTCCAGGGCCACTCAGCCCCAAAGATTAACTGGAGCCATTTATCATAAAATCGTTCTCCGTGTCCCAATTCCCCCAGTTACCGACTGGACACAGGGACCACAAAGGGCTATAAATAATCCCAAGGAGCCGCACAAGAAAGACGTTTGTATCTTGTATCTTTTATTCTTTTTCGTGTGCCACACATTGGTCACAGGTCCACACAGCATTGTGTTCGCATTTATCTTTTCAGCTAGCAAATAATGCGATTGCAGGGGGAATGCAAATGAAATGAAAAGAAAAAAAATCAAATAAAAGGCAAATGATTAATTTGCATACAAATTCATTCACCGATTCTCCGCCAGCGTGGGCGGGACCGCCCTTTGTGTTCTCGCTTAATTTCCCATTGAGCGCTGGGAAAATTGTTTTTATTTGGCTACCTTGGGGTCCTAATTTATTTTGGCCTGACCAAATCAGGCTTCAGTTAAGCCGCAAACCACAGCCAGCTGGGCGTCCGAGTTGAGTTTTCCTTAAGCGTTCTGCTCCTGGCCAGGGCGAGTTTTTGCCATATGCTTCGAGCCACCAAACTCAATTAGTGTGGCCCGGAATTGTTCTGGGAAATTGTAATTTTTTGCTGGAGAAGTTTGCTCTCGAATTCTGTACTGGAAAAGCTGGTTAAGAAGCAGGAGGTGAAGTCTTAAGTAACATAGTGTTACTGATAATTTGGGTGAACATGTTCATTTGTTTCAAACAAGTAAATTCACTCATATTGCTCACTTGTTCACTGCTCATTGCTGCTCAGTTGCTCACTCTATATAATATATTTTAACGACTTAAAAAATACTATGTTTACGTCCACATTACCTTATTTAATGTTTTTATTAATTATTTATAATATGAAAATATACGAAAATGAACCCAGTGAACAAAAGTGAACCAAAATGAGCAAAGTGAATAAAACTAAGTAAAGTAAAAAAAAAATATAAACTAAAATGAGTAGTAAATAAACTTTTTCGTTCATTAAAAAAGTGAAGGAATTGGAATAAGAGAACAAAAAATAATAATTAGGAATGAACATGTTCATTTGCTCAGTTTGGTAAATAATTTTCTTGTGTTCCCTTATTCACAAGCAACACTAGTCACTAGTAAAGAATATAAATTAAAAAATAGTTTCCCCTCAAAAAATATGCTCTTCGGCAGAAAAGTTTGAATTAAAAGAAATGAAAAAGCCAAACATTAAACTAAGCTCTAGAAACGTCGTCAGATATTTGGTTTTATTTTCTTTAAAAACGCTCCACTGCTTACGCCTCAAGTTCTCTTCAGAAAATTGCTGTTCGTGTTTACATTCCTGTCCAAGTCACTCGAACTAGACTTATTTTTTGAGAAATACCACAGCCACAGCCACAGTCAGTTCTGCCTCACCTCCGACCGACTGTGCTCTGCTCCAAGCGTTCTGTTTTTCAGTTTCCCCTCCCGAGTAGGAGACAGTATCGCGAAAATTCAATTCAATGGCTCAGAGCAGTGTCAGGCATCATATGGGAGGGAGTGTGTGTGGTATTGACAAGCAAACAAGGATGCGGGAAAGGATGAGGAGGGAAGATAGGGGTCTAGGGCAACCATCCAGCTCACCTCCGGGCAACTGCCAGTGTCGAAACATTTTGTGATACATGGCTCTCATGGGAGCCACTTGTCACAGTTAAACAATTTGTAATGAATTTTCGAGTGAGTGTCTGGATCGCAGAGTTCTCCCACTAGGAGACCTGTTCTGGACCGGAAGTCTGCTCTTATTACCTGGTGCAGATACTAACCACAGCTACCCGATATCCAAGCTTTTTATGGGCGAGATAAACAACTTAAGGCTGATTAAATCCTAGAAAAAAAGCAAAGATCTCTTGGCCATTAGATGATCTGATATGGAGCTAAGAAATTCGCTATAAACAGCCCGGCATAAACAAATCGAGGGGAGATGGACGTGCAGTGTCTGCCAGAAAGCCAAAAATTTACAAAATATTTGGATCGGGCGGAGAGTAGTGGCTAAATTGCTAGCACCGACCACATGAAATCAATTAAAATATTCGGGCAACTGCTTGCAGCACATAAAGCAGCCTTAGAGCAGAGCATGGGGCATGATAATAACCATAAAAAGTAATTGAAAGTACGCCGCGAGATGCGACTGTAATAAATTGCGTATCCGCCGCGTGGCAACATGCACACGGCCCAGAGTTCGGAGGGATGAAAATTGGAGAAATGACCTGCTGACTGCGGAGAGCATCGTCGATAATTGAAAATTACCGAAAATATAATGAAAATATTCGGAAATGAACTACGACGGCACAGCCCCTTGTTTATTTCGAGAGCAATCACGCGCCAAAGGAAACCAAACAAAGCAAAAGCCAAATTTCCTAGGGGGGGCCAGAGGGGTCGAGCACTTGGCCCAGCTGTCCATCAGATGGCCAATGGAATGCTCACTAGTCGGGCAAAAGTGAAAATTAATTAAAATACTCAGCACATTGGGTTTCCCCCCAACCAGCACTGCGAGTACGCATCTCTTATTTTGATTTTCACCGATTTCCATGGCAGCATGCGGCGGTTGCCTCAAATATTTGCCAAATAATTAATCATGCCACATCGTGGCCGAAATCTCTGACAGATCCGCGCGAGTGAGACGCCTACGTCAGCCCCAGTTCAGTCACTCGACGAATTCCAGGGCCACGCGCCTGTGGGCCACTGATAAAGGCACACAGCTTCATCATCGCCGCCCGCTGAAGGCCGCTGGAGGCCGACGGGCGCCTGCACAGATTACGATAAATTTTTTAAATAAAGGCGACAGCTGAAGTTGTCTACACGCCTCGTTGACTGATGGCCTGAACAGATTTCAGAGGCTTCCCAGGCCACTCCTGTCCGGCGATTAGTCAGCAACACACCGAAATTAAAGTAATCAATTTATGTTCGCCCAACTGTTCCAAACAGGACACTACACTGTTGATTAATCATTATTAGCGGCCCTTCTGGCCCGGACACGACGGGACACAGGTGGGCAGGTACAGGAACTCGCTGTCCGTCCAGAAATCCACCAGCGATCTCTGAGGCTGGGCGTCTAGGAACTTGAGGCAGCTGGCAAAGAGCTGGCCCTGGCGCACATTCCTCATGTGGCCGGCAGCCACCTCCGACATCAGCTTGTCCACAGGCGAGTCCTGTGGCCCGCATCCTCTTACAGGCACTGCACGCATCTTTAGGCGATGCTCCGTCGAGGCATTGACATCGATAAGCACTGTGGAAGTGGCCCGCTTGTTGAAGACGCTCTTGCTCCGCTTGTCGTCCACAAAGAACTCAAAGTGATCCACGCAGTCCAGGTCGTGGGTGAACCAGTTGAGGGTTAGGGATCCGCCATCCAGCCGGGAAGCGCCACAGATGCTCACCGGGTAGCTGACGCGCGACGAAGGATGTTTTCGAGTGCCATACAGGTCGGCCTGGATCTCCTTGCGCACCTTCGAAAGAGCACAAAGATCCATGAAGAAGTTCTTGGCCAGCAGCTTGGACTCCATCCGCTTCTGGCCCTCGGGCGACTGGAAGTACTCTACTCGCCTGACGGCCCTCCGCATGTCCTGGCAGTGGTGGCATTTACACTCCTCCTGGTATGTAACACAGGTTGAACGCTCCTCAATGTCCTTTTCGCTGCTATTTCCTTGCTGGCTACGGCCACCATCCTCGGGACTGACCATGGTGAACATGAAATTTACTCTACGGGACATTTGGCTACTGCGTTCTGGTCCGGTGGCTTCGGAGGATCTGCATATTTGTTCAATTTGGGAACTTGGCTCCATGTCCAGAACTTCGACAGCTTTCTGAGACATGCCAGAAGTCACAGAGTTTCTGGGTGACACCTGTGGCGTCTTCTTATCAGCTTGTCTGACCGTCATCCGACTGCTTCTTTGGCTTGAGCCACTCGATCTCGCCGATCGATTGTCCTGGGAATGGGTTTCAGGGGCGCTGATGGTAGGTTCCGATGCCGCTGTGTTGAGTGCCTGTCTCCTAGGTGACATCTTGGGAGATCTCCAGGGGGAACTATTTCCTTTACGCTTCTTAATGTGTGGCAAGGACCTATTGCTGGAGCCCCCGGTTCTGCGAACATTGTTGGTTTCCCAGGCCTCGCTCAACAGTGTTAAAGTCTCTGGCAGTTCGGGCAACGTCTTGATTTCTTCGCCAAGAGGCTGTCCTGGACTGAAATCCTTTTCCGAGGTACAACATGACAGCCCGCCCTCAGATGGCATTAAAGCTGGGTCTTCCAAGATGTCTTCTTGGCTTTTTTGTTGTGTCTGAATGGAACCTGTGTCCTGGCTCTTGGCTTGTGCCTGAACGGAGGCGTAGGATTTCAGGGAGACATCGCTCTGATAGCCAGCTTCCTTAGAGCTCAGCTGGGTGGAGTTGGGCGTGTAGCCCGTCAGCGGGGAGACGTCTGAGAGCCAGCTGGTCGACATTTCGTATTTAAGCTGGTTGGATGAGTAGCTGGAGCGGTGCGTACAAGTGGTCATCTGCGAAGGGCTGGGAATGGTTAACGGGGGCGACTTGTTGTTCGATGCAATCGTATCATTCGACTCGCTGAGGTAGGGGTTCTCCCTGCGGACCAGCTGGGAGGCGGTGGGTGGAGAAGTCACCCGCCGACTTGAGAGCTCCTCCTCCGAGGGACTGGAATGCGAGCTGTAGCTGCTGCTCTTGATGAAGTTGTAGAAAAGGTGCTTGACAGACGTGAAGGACTCTCCTGCTCTGACCAGGGCCACTGTGCTCCTGAGGAACTGCTTGATGGAAGAACAGGAGGTGTCCAAGTTATTATTCGATGACCCAGTGCGAACAATAGACCAGTTCTCTGCGGGTGATTCAGCGTCCAAAGATCCGCCAGTAGAAGAATCCCTGCGCATCCAATTGTTGAGGGACATGCCGCTGGGGGAACTGAATGCGGGCCTCGGACTTGAGACCTCCGAACTGCCACTGATCTCCGGGCTGACAAATACAAACACGGGCGGCACTAGGTCCGATTTGATGCTGGGTCCTGCTCTCATGGAGCTCTTTAGGTTGGCCTTGGGTTTTGGCGCATCCTCGCTTTTTGCCAAGCCCAAGGGCATCTCGTCGGGCAGCACGATGCTCACCCTCTTCGACATACTGATAATTTAACGTGAAAACTAGCTGCCGATTTACGAGTGTTTACGTATTCGTTCGAGAAGTGTGAGTGTTTACTTAGGGCGACATCTAAGGCAAGGCCAGCCTCCTCCGGAAATGCTTAGCCCGCACTGCGTTCAATCATCTTCAATGGTGCCTAATGGCCAGGACCCTGGGCGAGGCTGGGACGTTCATCTTGCTGTGTCTGGCCCTCCGGCGCCGTAACTCAGTAACTCGGTGGCGACGGCGCATAATTTTGTCGCAAGAGATGGGCAAGCACAAAATTTGCATAACTCGCGGACCTTTCAGCGCATATTAAATATGTCCTGTTTGGGGGTTGCGTCCCGTCCTCGGGGCACATCAGATATTTTTTGACTCTAATTAGAGCAGCAGGGGCCATAATGAGCTGTCATTAGGCGAGGAGCAGTGATGGATTCTGGTTTTTCTGATTCTCGATTCCTGGCAACCTTAAAGCGTCGCTAAGCGCAACTTTAAGCTTATTATTCGGCTTGGCTGCTCACACAAAACACACGGCGAATGATTAACCGGCATGCCGCATTACACATACGCCGCGTTGCCGCAGCTACAACCGAGGCACGCAAGTGTATTAAATTATGTTTGCCGCCATGATTTATCTGACACGTAAGAGCGGCAACCAACCAGTTCTGGCCACCAAAACGCAAGTCCTATCTGACTTTGTCTCGCGGCAGGGAGTCCGGGTTTCCTTTGTGAAACAATAGCTGCGGGTGGGCAGGCATCCCTTAAACCAGGAATGGTTTCAGCTCGTACAATAAGCCTAAATCATAAATAAATGTTTTTACCTAGACAAGCGCTTACAACATCTTTTTATGGCTGCCAAGGCTGCGTTTTACAGTCTCACCAGCTCTTTAAGGTCTTGGAATGGCGGAGACATGACATGAAAGGTACAAATAAAATTCAATTAAATCGATTGTCTGACTTTCTGTTTAATTATTTCTCCCACTGGTGATGACTTTTGGAGTCCCCAAGGAAACACTATGAAACACTCACTGAAAATTGCATGTCCACTGCCACAAACTTTAACTTTTCCGCTTTACGCAAACGAAAAAAAGTCCTAATTCAAAAGTTTTTCTTACAGCCAAAAAAAAAAGCGAAAAACTTTTCCTTTTTGTTGTTGCCAGCAGCTATATATATGACATTTTGCTGACAGTTTTTTTAGTGGCATAAATAATTGACGCGCGGAGTGAATTTATGAGGGACAAGATGAAACGAAGCCACAGAACAGAGGGCTCAGGTTGGGTCGAAAAAAAGGACAAACCTTAAAGCTGTGCCTCAAGTTCGATTCACACACAAAAGATGTGAGAAATCATAAAAGCTCACATCCCTGATGATTACATGGGCTTGACTTTGTGTGAAATTTTATTTATTCCCACCGCTTTTGCTACTCGTGCTCCTTGTCCAGGCTATTAGGTCCGGCTGAGCAGCAATTGACCCCGATTCCATTTAGAAGTCGTGGGAAGAGGTCAGTGAGGGTGGAGACCCTTATGTAATGACTTTGATATGAACCCTTTATGGCGGGCCATTGTTCAGCCTGATGTGTCAAAAAAAAAAGGAAGAGAAATTTAACCTCCAAACTGAAGAACAATAAAATGAATGGCCTCCCCATTAATTATTGCTCCTCTGCCTCAGTCAACAATTTAAGGCCAGCAAACATTTTCAAGATGCTCTGTGTAAATATTTCATTTTACGCCAAGCGAATGCATTGTTGGCCCAGCATGTGAGGTGAGTGCACTTTTCGCCGCCCCTTTGATTAGATTTTCCCGGGAAATAGTCTCACGAATCCCAAGGAATTTCATTTGGCAACACGCATGAGTCTCGTAGGCCACAATCGAAATAAATAAATAACGAAAGCGAAATCGGTGGCAGCCCTCCAATCTACTATCAAATTGAAATTGAAACAGTATCGGCGAACAACAGGGAACGGAGGGTAGCATTGCCCTCGCAATCCGACGGCTGCCAAGATAAGTCCGCCTCAGACTCTGGCTCCGCGTCAGGCTCAACTTCGCCTTCTTCTTGGGGGATAAGTGCCTCTGATTGCGACTTGAAAGTATTTGCTTCTACACGAATGATTTTGTATTAGTTGGTTTCGTGGAGCGGGTTAGGGATACGTTAGCTTCGCACCAACTGAGCGTGCGAGATAATCTGAGCCAGAGGAAGGCCACAAATAATTGGATGTGGCAGGGATTCGGAATGTTCCGGGGAAAGTCTTGTACAATTTATGTTTATGGGCCCTTTAAAATCGTAATGTGTAATGCAAACCCGGTCAACGAATGCATGTTAAGGAGATTCTTTATTATGCAGATACACACACTACACACTACACACACATCTGCCGAATCATAAATTCTATTTGCTCCGCTGCACCCTCTGCTTTTGCGGATATTTATGCGTTGCATAGGTAATGCATTGTCCAGATAAGCCGCAGCATCTGCTGCATCCCCAATTAAATTTTTGGTATTAACTGCATGCGATCTGACCGGAAACGCTTTCTCTTTCTGTCTTTTTCTCCCGCAGCAGCCACTTCCGGGCGAAAGTCAGACCAAACACAATGTGCAAAATAAAACACGGCAGCTTGGCAACACCAGCAGCATCAGCATCAGCTCCACGGCGGACCCAGACATAAGTTTGGAACAAAAAACCAGGACCTGCGGCTTTCGTAGGCAGACGAGACCGAGACCCACGGAAGCGGAAGTGGCCGAAGCGAGGCCATAAAGCGCACAACGTACAACAACAGCATTCAGACGACATTCCAAACCGTGAATACAAACAAAATGGACATAGCCCAGGCGCTGGTAGCCAGTCTGGCGCACGCCCCCCTGGATGGTGATGGCAGTGGCAATGGGAGTGGGAGTGGAGGCAACGACAGCGTCCTCCTGGCAACAGGAGCGGGCATGGAGCAACACAACGCCAGCATGGACGGCGGCATGGTGCCGTATGTGCCCGTGCTGGATCGCCCCGAGACATACATTGTCACCGTGCTGTACACGCTCATCTTCATCGTGGGCGTGCTGGGCAACGGCACGCTGGTCATCATCTTCTTTCGGCACCGCTCCATGCGCAACATACCCAACACGTAAGTGGATATTAGGCGCGCCGTCGGGGGTCGCAGGAATAATATTTATTGACGGGCTTCCTGTTCCAGGGACACCCCCGCGCGGGCCATAAATAATAATGTGTTTATATGGCCGCACATTTGGGCCCGAAATGAGCTCGTCACTCCCCGAAAGAGCCCTTGAATTGCTTCTCAAAATTCATGGGCCGACTTATGAGCTGCATTTGATTTTATTGCCTACCCAGAAGACACATCCTTGCCCGGCCCTCAAAGTAAATTAAAGTCGGGACCCTCTCGCAGAATCGAACACAGAAAATTGTGTCAAACAATCTGTTGTCTGTGAATTCGGCAATATAAAAAAGCGACGGCTGTCTCCTTTGAATATATTAATAGTTCTTAGATACATTCGGTTTCGACTCAGTCATGATCGCTGGTTGACCCGCCGCCGTTGGCAAGCTGACACACTTTCGAATCGATAACCGAGTTTACATCCCTTGGTTCTTGTTGCATAAACTTTGAAATAATTCCAAAAGGATGTCGTCGGATTGCGTGTACGCAGCATGGGGCATACAAATACCACTTTACATTCAGCCCAGAACAAGTCCTTTTCGTCTTTGCAAACTATGCGCGCCGACAGCTGGCGACGGCTTAGCTGGGGGGTTGGGTATGCAAATGTTTATTAACTTTTTCCCAGACCCACTATGCAGTCTGTAGCGAAAGTCGAATAAATTCAAATGTAGATTCAATCAAAAGTTTCCGTGTCCTTTGAGCCGGAGTGACAGCAGGGGGGGGCCAGCAGCCCTTTCTGCCCAGGAGCTTGAGTTCCATTAAACCGAAGCCCACGCTGAGGAGGAGAGGGTGGAGCCTAGCCAGGACCTGCAGGTGGTCATAATTCGCCACTGATTGCCCGCAAATTGCCACTTTCCACACTTTCGCCTGAACTGGCTGCAATCAGAGGGCCAGTGATTGTAATAGTAATTGTGATTGCGCCAGCGATTGTCCACGATTGTGGTTCTGCCATCAACGGAAAAGTTTGCAGTTCGTTTGCCTACTTTGTCGCGACTGTTTGTCTAGACTGAAGGGGGCTGGCCATGTGTCACAGGTTGGAATTCACGTCACATGCAATCAGGCAGGAGACCTAATGACACCCCCCTTAGCAGGTTCACGTGGGAGGTCGTGGGTGTCAATGTCAAAGCGAATCCCCCTCCGGTCGCTCTTTAGCTTTGACCCAAGTTCAACGAGTTCTTCAGCGGTTACTGTGCTTCAAAATGTCGAAACCCACTTTCGACTAACCGCACACTCATACATACTCGCGAACCTTTATAGATATAGACAAGGGATTATTCTATAAATAGTCTAGGAGCACTCCCACTTGTCATTCGTTTAATAACAATTTAAGCTGCGCAACCTTGACTCCCGCTCTTGGTTACATGCTCCTCCAGCGGAACAACACTGAATTGCTTTGAGGGTGTCCGAGTGTGGTATGGACGCCAGGACCCATGTCAAGGGTCTCCCCCTTTTCCATGGAGCATCACAAAGGCATTCCCGGACGAATGAGAGTTCCTTCCGAGCGAGTGAACAGCCAATCATACCGGGTTGACGTCCTATTCGAATGGGTGGGAGAGTAACATGTTTCCAATTCTCACCCTTTTTTCCAGCTACATCCTCTCGCTGGCCCTGGCCGATCTGCTGGTGATTCTGGTGTGCGTGCCCGTGGCCACCATTGTCTATACGCAGGAGAGCTGGCCCTTCGAGCGGAACATGTGCCGCATCAGCGAGTTCTTCAAGGACATCTCCATTGGCGTGTCCGTGTTCACGCTGACCGCGTTGTCCGGCGAGCGTTACTGTGCCATTGTGAATCCCCTGCGGAAGCTTCAGGTAAGTAGCAGGAGACAAGGCTTGCAGGAGCTAAAAGTCTAACAATCTCCTTCACAGACCAAGCCGCTTACCGTCTTTACCGCCGTCATGATCTGGATCCTGGCCATACTGCTGGGCATGCCCTCGTTCCTGGTCTCCGACATCAAGTCCTATCCCGTGCTAACGGCCAACGGCAACATGACCATCGAAGTGTGCTCCCCCTTTCGTGACCCGGAGTATGCACAGTAAGTTCACCTTGAAACGGGGTTCCTGGGTGGAATCAGGACACAGAAATTCCAAATTTATGACCACTTCAAAGTGCTGACCCCCAACCGCTCCTCCGGCCGCAGCCGCAGCAGCATCTTCAGCCTCAGCTCGACCTGTAGATGGTATTAAGTATTAATGCACCCTCCTTCCGCACCTGATGCAGCTGCTCCTTCTGCGCACGCCCATGCCGTGACTCCTTATTGACGTGCTTTTGCTGCATCCTGCCAGTGGGGCTTAATTCCTCCTCTCCCCCCTCCAAGTGGCTGTTGTGGCGCAACTCGAAAATCCTTTCGACCGGCTGGCGTCAGCTGTTGCCACATAATCTGTCTGTGATGTAATTTACACAAATCCGGGGCAAGAAGCTGCTGGAGGCATTACTCGCCCTTCAGCCAGTCGCTAATTTTTCATTTGAGGCATGCCGACATGCTCCGTTCTTTATTTTTATTTTTTAGCACTGGCTGCTGGCATGTGTTTTTTACGCATTAAGGGACACACAATGAGGAGGAAATGGTTTTGATTCTCCTTTTGCCATTTTCTGGCCATCCATCTCGGGGACGTAATTTAATGTCTGCCCCTCGGAGGACCATTTTAATAGCAGTCTGTGTCGTGCTGTATGCATATGCGGGGAATCTCACAATCCTCTTATTACAAGCGGAAATTGAAATGGCGTGCTCCACCCGGAGGGGAGACTCTATTCCCATGACGACTCTGGCCAAAAACCAGACCAGTTTCTAGTTTCCAGTTCAAGTAGCACAAGTTTCCGGGTCACCGAATCACTCCCTCTTCTAGGTACATGGTGGCGGCCAAGGCGTTCATCTACTACCTTTTGCCGCTGTCCATCATCGGAGCGCTCTACATCATGATGGCCAAGCGGCTCCACATCAGCGCCCGCGACATGCCGGGCGAGCAGCAGAGCATGCAGAGTCGCACCCAGGCCAGGGCCCGGCGTCATGTGGCCCGCATGGTGGTGGCCTTCGTGGTGGGTAAGTACTTGCTGACCAGCCTACAGCCCACCGCCCACTGTCCGGACATCCCTCTAATCGACTTCGAACTGTCTCTTTCCAGTCTTCTTCATCTGCTTCTTCCCCTACCACGTCTTCGAGCTCTGGTATCACTTTTACCCCACGGCCGAGGAGGACTTCGATGACTTCTGGAACGTGCTGCGCATCGTGGGATTCTGTACGAGGTGAGTGGAGGGGTGTCTTTGTCGGGCGGTCTCAGCAGTTTTTATTCCGCTCAGAGGACATTTTTCTTGGTCCCCTGCATGCACTCGCAGTCCTGGCATTCCTCGAGGGTCCCACAATTTATGGCCAGCTCCACACACACATACCACAGCGAGGAGTGCCGAAAGGACCCAAAAAGAGTTGCATACGACTGTTCTTCAGCGAGTTTTTTCCTTCAAAGTTTCCACTCGCATTTTTACTGCACCGCTTCTGGCATATTTTTTAATTGAAACTGATTACGCCCGCCCTGCCTCTTCCCCTCCTCTTGCCACTTGGCGAAGTACGTTTATTTTTGTTGACAGCCCTTCCTCTCTCACAACTTTGCAACCCGCCCCTCTGGCCTCTGTCCTGTATCCTGCTGCCACTTTGGGCGTCACTTAGCGCAGTAAAGCTCGCAAAATAATGTGTCAGCAATTTGGTGGCTTAATTCGCTGCCCAGCGATGGGGACGTTCACGTAATTTGAATTCTGGGCCAGTGGATGCAAATGGTTCAGCCCTCCAATAATGTGCCACTAAATAGAGCTGGCAAGGGGGGACCGGGATGAATGGTAACCGTTAAGCAGCGAAAGTCAACGATATAAACGGTCGTTTGATGGCATACGGTCAGTGCACTCCAGTGCTCCAAGCACGTACCTGTTGGGCTAGGGTGTTAGATACATTGTAGGAGTAAGGCCACGCGCACACTGGCGGCGGAAAGCG
The DNA here is from genome assembly GCA_018905715.1 of Drosophila lini. Classification (NCBI taxonomy): domain Eukaryota; kingdom Metazoa; phylum Arthropoda; class Insecta; order Diptera; family Drosophilidae; genus Drosophila; species Drosophila lini. Next base: position 33,846 of record JAEIIL010021956.1, read on the forward strand.
GAGCTTACGGCTGATGTGAAAAAGAGC
>JAEIIL010021962.1:0-13727 GCA_018905715.1 Drosophila lini
TAATATGCTGATTTATTAGCCGTATAAAACTAGTCTTTAAAAACTTCTTAAATTTTAATTAATTAAATGTTTTTTAATGTCATATCATGATTATATCGATATAAATGCCAGGCAATTAATTGCGAAAAGTTATGCATATATCGATTTCGCACTTAAAATCAAAAAGGAACTCAACTTTTCGAAATGGTGTTACATCTTTAAAATTGTCGCAAGTTCAAAATACTAGTTTATTAAGCGTATAAAAACTTGCAAAGAAAAGATTTCCGCGTTGAAATTAATGAATATTTGGCTTATGATCGATCTACCTACCTCCTGATCGAATTGCAATCTGAAAGGGTATTGCTTACCTTTACAGCTCCCTTCTCTCCAATGCGAAATGAAACCTCCCCCGGATCCACCCAGACGGACAGCTCATTGGGCAAGTTCTCGAGGACATCGCTGATCGGTACTCCGCTTTCTTGGGCAGCCCTTTCCAGCACCGAATCAATAGGATCGCCAGTCTTTAGGCAACGATAGGCAGAGCCCTGCACAGGTGAAATCGGGGGGAAATTAGCGATTGTCCCCCTCCAATTTGGATTAAGAACTCACCTTGAAGGGCACCTCTGGGTACCAGTGTCCCTGGAACTTGTCGCGCAACGCCTTCTCAAGCTCCTCGCCGAATATATTTACACGTCTGCGCGGCAGCTTGTTGTAGAGATAGGATATGACGAAGTTCAGAGCCACCTGAATTTCAATATGCATCTTGGCACCTCGTCGCTCTGCTCCTCGTTGCTCTGGCCTGCTTAGTGATTCGGTCAAGGACTCCGGCCGCTGATCCCGTCTATGTCTCCTAGCACGGCTCTGGGTGCTGCCCCTGGGTGGTGGTGGTGTTGGTGGTGGTTCTCTCAAGCTGATGCCCAGTGGTCGGCGTTTTCTTTTTTCCTGTGGATCATCCGCACATTGATAGAAATTTGGAATACTGACTTGTGGTTTTTTTTTGGTTGGGTTGAGCGTTTTTAGTTTTGTTCAATATATATGCCGGTTTCTATTATCCTTGCTTTTAGGGTGGCTTATCTTCTAGTTGGTTGGCTGGTTGGCTATTTACTTATTTTTGGTGGGGAGGGCTTATTACTTTTTTGGTTTTTGGTGTACAATAACGGTTTGGTGAATACTTCTCGACTAGAATTAGAATCGTGTTTGTTTGAAGTTTGAATGTTGGGATGTGTGCTTTACCTTCAGCTCCGGTTCAGATGTCGTTATAAGCGTAGTTGTCTAGATCCTAAATATGATTAATGTTGTATTTACAAAGCATATCCGAGTCTTATATGTTTAGTCCCCGGCTACTACTTATTCGGCAATGGGCATTACCTATTGAACCTTCTCTAGTTGCTATTATTAGTTTAATTTCTCTCCTTGCGGTTATATCTTTCGTTTCTCTTTGGTTTTGGCAATCCGAGTGCGTTTGGTTAGAACCATTAATTTCGTTTTCAAGGCCGTGCAATTATGTATATGAAATGTGTGTCGGCACCTGGAAAAATAAACAGAAAAATTCGTTAAATCTTGGTTTGAACTTGGTGGTTTAGCAAATAAAATATATACACAGTATCAAATAGAAATACAGTAAAAATTTCCACCTGCCCGTTTATGTGAAAGAATAGATCTTAGAGACTATAAGAGCTTAGTTTCCAAAATCTAGTGACAACATTCATCTAAAGATATTTAATTTTAATTTCGGCCTAAGGTAAATTGGTATCGAAAAATAAGACCTGTGAAGAGCTACTCTGGAAATGTAAGCAATATCGGATAACAAAATATCGGACATATTAGGCAATAAAGTTTAATGTATGTTGAACTTCGGCGGCATATACATACACAGTAAATAATATGTTATGTTTTTTTTTAATTTTACCCACAATGTTCAAGGTACCGGGTATCTCACAGTCTTTAACACTTGACTCCAGTTTTCATACTTATATGCAAATGCAAAAAAACAAAGTATTTTAAGAAATCCCAAAATTTTTCGCAGTCAATTAAATCAGGTTCAAGCACAGGTGAGGTAAAAACAATGTTTTATCATTTAAATCCAATTTTTATGGTTTAATCACAGGTAAAAATATGAGATATTTCTTGGTTTCGAAAAAAAAGCCCCCAATCAGTGAGAGATTAGTACTGTTATTGCGAACACAGCTGTGTATGTGCATGCACTCCTCCTACGTCATTGAGCTGCAAGCCAGCTCCCCACTCCCCCACTCTGCTGCACCCGCGCCACCCTATGAAATGTAGGTTAACCGTTAACCGTGCCACCAAAGAGAAAGAGAGCTGCGAAGAGAGCCACCCAGCCGAAGTGCATTCGGGTGCGTAACTGGAGCACAGCCGAACGGATAAGCGGTTGACGAAGGCCAGTGAGAGTGTGAGCAAGTGAAAGCTCCATGTCTCCCACTCTCACCCATCCCCCCGCTCACGCAGCCGAGTAGTGCGAGTAAAAATAAACAAGAGATAACAGAGAGTGCGAGTGGCGGCTGGCTTTCCGCTCTTCGGCCTGCGCCGCGCGGCAAGTGCGCACTGCGCAGTGACATATAAACGACCCCGAGGCCTCATCGCCCACTCGCACTCCCATTTATGCTGCACGCTGCAGCTGTGTGAGTGCAGCGGGGTCATGTATGCTTGTATGCGCCCCTACATACATACATACGCACGTAACCTTTTCGCCGTTTGTAAGCCGATTGAAGGCCACACAACCACTGAAATGCTAGGCGCGAAGTCTTAGCTGGGTTTCCACAGGAGACTACATACATACCCAAATGTATATTCGTGTATATACAAAGACCGACGGCTCACGACTCACGACTTGGGTGAATTCCCTCAGTTGGTCCACTTTAAATCGCTTCACGAACGGATGCAATAGAAGTAAAGTGTTTTTTCGACTAGTTTTGTCTTTAAAGATTTATACAAATTATCCATACGTCATTAAAAATTTCAAAGTACTAGATATATTTCACATTGACGCTAGCTTTTCCATATCGATACAGCTACTGGATGTTTTATTAAATTTATTTTCAATACAGAAGAGAAAAAGCTACAAATATTTGACGAGAGACAACACTGCGTATGAGTGATTGCCTTTAAGAAAGAGGTGGAACGTTGAAATGTTTGAATTGCATTTGAGCAAGTAAGAAATAATTTGAAAGTGGCCAGGAATGAGAAAAAAACTTACATTTTTTTAAATATTATATAATAACAAATAGTTCATAAAAAAATAAATAGAAACTATTTAAAAAAGAAAAGACTACATTTGGCTATATAATTAAAATTTGATCAAACTAATGAATTGCTTAAATTCTATATGGCAGAAAAATTAGCCGACCTGCGAATCAGGGATTTGGGCACCACTGCTTCAGAGCAATGTCTGTGTGCATTGATTCTCAAATCGGATATTAAAGAAGCCTCCCCGAATAATAAAATAATGCTATGTTAGTCCTATAATTAAACACAATTCAGAACAAAGACCTTGACATGTCCTTGACCTGTATCCGTTGATGTCGAAATCAGATTTACTTAATAATAATAATGGTGTACATCTTAATTTTATAAGGTGTAAAGTTTTGGACCCTTTTTAGTCAAATAGATCTTGGATTCAATTCAAAATAAATTCAAGCACTATATTATATTGGATTTCATCATTCTGTGCGAAAAGTAAAAACCGGAAAAGGCCTTAATGTTTAAATGCCTAAAAGGCTCAATCATAAAATCATCATCTCACTTATACGCAGCCCGAAACGTATTCAAATCCACAATTGGCGTTAAGTAATTAAGTCAAGTATTGCGCTTGTTTTCACTACTACTATCTCGGCTGAGCAAACAATACTCAAAGTCTAGTTAAATCTAGTTGAAGAAAAACAGTATTTGTGCCCATTTCAGGTTAATAGCAGTCTTATTTGGTTTAGACTTGGTAAATCCACATGGAACTACTATAAGTATAAACTGAACTTTCATAATAACAAAGTTATTTGATAATTTGTGTATTGGAACCCCCGGATATGGCTGATTCTTTAAGTTGCCTTTTGCAAAATTCTACTTATTTTTGTTTAGGATATGCCGATAATTATTTACCATTTGACTTTTAACCTATAGTGTTCCGCTGGCCTTGACATTAGATTTGCGTAGCTTTCGGAGCCGGCAAGCCAAGATCATTGGAAAAGTGAAAGAAAAGTGTGCAGCATATGTATGTAAATGCAGGGGGCCACATAAGCTTATACATATATATATATACATTTATATATATGTCAGATGATGTGCGTGTGCGCTGGCCATGTGAACTTGAAAAGCTCTATTTTCACTTTTATGTCGGTACATAAGACGCAGCCAAATTCATCTTTAAGCGGGAATGGAGGCTGGAACGGGCGGAGGGGCCTGGGCCCGAAGAAGATTGGAGAGCACAGACCGGAGTTCGGCTTACAAATGTTTATTTATATTTTTGCACAGACACACACTAACGTAACGTCGAACGTGCTCACGAATCCGCGTCATACCGTTTTAATCAACCTTTAAAACTGGTGGCCCAGATTTTATTGATTTTCGGTTGCAAGAGCGACCCACACAGAGATATTAAAGAGTGCAGCGCCGCTCATAGAAAGACACAGAGAGAGAGTGCCCAAGAGAGTGCCGTGCGCGTGAGAACCAGCTATCAGCTGGGAGAGCGTCCGTGGAAGATTTAGTTTTTATTGTTATTGTTATTTCTATGTTTACTTTCCACACCGTCATAAGTGCAGAGCATGCCTCCTCCAGTCACTCTATGTGCAACAGCAGGGTAAATACCCAAGTGTACAGAGTGTGTGTCTCTGTGTGTGTCTGTGTGTGTGTGTGCCTGCTTTCAAGGGGCATGTATTTATAGGCGTTTGGACGGGGGCGAAAAGTCAACTGCTTGGAGGACTCGGTTTTCGCTCGCTTTGTAGCATACTTTTTGGGAGCGAGTTCCATGGCTGCCAAGCAAATGACTGTTAGCGCGCAAGAAATGGTGACAACTGCGCTCAATATAATATCATTAATGATAGCTTCGTTAAATAAACTTAGTTTAATAATATCTTTACTCCCCCCACCCCCATTATTTAAGTCTTGTAAATTACTTGAACGATGTACAGCAATGTTTATGGAAATATCAGACTATAAATACGTAATCAGGCATGACTTTAACTTATATATTTTACTTAAATATTTTATATTTTACTTTAAAGACATTGTGGGAATGATAAGCTATCTCCTAGGGTTTACGGGTTTAGCTCAATTATGTTATGTTAAGGGCCAGTTTACGTCACACTATTAATATTTCCCAAACAAATAAAGTCCTTGCTAAGAAAATTTGGTTTCCTCTCCGTCAATGTGGGAATATTAGAAGTTTTTTAGACTTAACTCTGAAGCCTATTTCTAAAAGTCTATTAAAGAAAAAGAATAGGCATGTTAGCTATTTAGAGTTGAGTGACTGCACTTTTGGCACCTTACAGCATTTTAATTTTCTCTTTCGTGGAGCTAAATATCAGGCACCAAAAAAAAACCGATCTGCTTTTTCCAAGTTTTTATCAAGTTTTTACCCTTATTGTAAGAGACTTTTTGTAACACATTTTAAAGCTATCTTAGCAATCGTTTGTAGATATCGGGCATAATACAGTCATGAGTCTAATGCATACAAAAGAGATATGTGCTAAACAGCGCCCACTCTGATTTTCGATCAAAGCTGAAATCACTGTAAGACCACATATCGATGTGAAATAGCATGATTCCCTTGTTATCGTCAATCTGAACGTGTGTGTGTGTACATGTGCGGCCTTTATTGTTTATGGCACGTCGATTCGTTCGGCACAGTGCTTTTGTCTTCCAATTAGGAACATTTAATTCAATTAAGTTAAGCTGTCGATGTGCATGTCTCCCTAATGAGTAGGGCATTTGGAGTACGGCTACTTGCAGCCTTCAATTTGCCCCGTTTTGTTTGAAGATAATTAAGCGGGTGAGCACGGCACAGGTTTTTGCGCAACGACACTGGGGCACATGGGGCGTATACGTTATTTTTTAGGGGGAGTTCTTTGTCTCTAGAGCTCGTAAACAGAAAAGATTTAGTGCAATGAAATTATTGAAGCTTTATTTATATCCAAATAAAGGAAATATTTATATAATGTATAAAGGAATATATATAAATATATATTAAAATCAAATTAAAATGTTTACATATTCATTAAGAAATTTGAGGATTGATATGATAAAAGTTAAATATGTTATATTTAAATACAACTTGATGTGAGATAATAACTTTGTCTGTGCATAAATTCAAATGAGGATGCGCCCCCTTGCATACGCCACTGTTCTTGCACGCACACACACACACACACAGTCACTGTGGTATACAAACGCTCGTCTCGCCGTGTGTCAATCTATCGTGCTCGGTTTGCCTTTTTCCTTTCGTTTTTCATTTGACTGCCTTGCTTCCCCTTTTAGCACTGTGTAATCCAGTTCACATGTCGTAGTAGAAGCGGAGCGAGAATGCCGTTACATCACTGCCACTGCCACTGAGGGGGCGAAATGCAGAGCAAACTGTCCGCCGTTTACCGTTTTCTGACAAGTAATGTCAGCTGGGCACAGCGGAAGAAGTACGAGCGAGAACGGGAGCGGGAGCGGGAGCGCGAGAGAACGGACCGTTACATAAATGGCACAAAATATACATTGCATAGATCTGCTGCTGCATTCAACCTACGCTCGCTTTACGCTCACATTTTGATATGTACATTGCATAATGTTTTTAGGTTATTTTCCCGTGTCGCGAATGTCGCGGGAAATTACACTCACACACCGTCACATGCCCCCAATATATGCAATTTAAGCTACTACATACATAAGCGTGTGTGCAGCCACTTTATTTTACAAGATCTTTGAACACAAACACATCGAGTTATTTGTACTTCATGCCAGCAGCATTTCCCACAGACTAGCAGGCTTGGAGCAAACGCAGCTCTCATTTCCCTCCAAAGAGAGGCGTGTGGAGAGAGCAGGAGAGTGGGAGAGCTCGCTGGCAGACACCCAAGCACACACACAGCCACTGACACGGACACGGACACGGTTGTTGTGTATGTTTTTTGGCGTTCAAGCCCCGAATTTCCTACAACTTTTACTCAAGAACAACACAAAACAGCTGACCGCGCGGGCGTATATTTGTATTTGTATGCGCGTATGTGTTTGTGTGTGTGTATTGAAATTTTCTCCCTTGTTTTTCTCAGCTCCCCGCTGTCTTGCACTGCAATTGCCAAATTTATATTCCGTTCGGTTTCTTCACAAGCACAGAAAACACTGCCGGAAGTCAAATGGTAACGGTAACGGTTCTCCTCCGCAATTAGAAATTCCATATTCCGCCGTCATCACGAGCCACAAAAACATAAAATCAGCTGTTCAAATTTAGCCACAACGTCAAATTGCTAGCCGTTTTACGTCACAAATCACACACAAAAAAATAGAAAAAAAAACGGAGCAACAAAATTTTGGCACATGATTCTCGTTCGTTTATCTGAGCACAACAGCGCACGAAAATTAAAATGACAAATATACACGAACTTGTCTGTGTATCTGTGTGGGTGTGTGTCAGCGCAATATCTATTTTTCTATTTGGTTTTTCGGGTATTTTTTTTTATTGTGTTTGAGCGAACGAACGTACTGCTTGCAGAGCCCGCAAAGAAATGCCAAATGCCTTTGGTCAGAAATTTGATTTCGGCACGGGCAAAAAATGCTAAAACAGCTGCAGTCGCCATCCTTCACCTCCTGGTTTCGTCGCCAGCATGTTGCAACAATCGAAATCGAATTGCGATTCGCTCTCGCCTATATTATATTGAAAATGGGGAAATGCATTACTCGAAAGCATTCAACAGTATTCAACGCATATAAACATTCAAGCTCAAAAACTGTGAGCTTGTAATTAAAGTCCTTCAGTTGTTTATATTTTTATATTAAAAAAAAGAATAATAATAGAATTACGTCCATGTTCTTAGTTTCGACCTATTATTATACAACTAAACGTTTTTTTTTACACTAAAAAAAGTTGGCTTATCGTGTGTGCACTGTATTGTTTACCACATTTCGCATCTAACGCTTTTTAGCACATCATTATTATGGGAACCTATTTCATATACATATAAATACACTGCAATAGATTTTAAGTTATATCTACGTTTCGCTGCTCTCCCTCTCTAGTTACTGTTATTTGTGACAAAGGGTTACACGAAGGGCACACGAGTCCCGTTGGACTAGCAAGGAAAGCTTAAGGTAGCGGAAGACCATCAGCTGAGCTGCGAGATCGTTGCGACGGAAGAGAACTGACGGTTACACACAAACACACAGCTGCTAAAGGGAGAGGACACGGGGTGGAGCTGGTGGTGATGGAGCTAAGGTCGTACTTCACCCACATTGCTGCAGAACAGCTGTCCCTTTCGGCACTGGCGAGCTCTACTGCCCTAGTGAGCGTGTGATAACGACAACAAAACGAGACGATACGAAACGAAACGAGACGCAGTGGAACGGCTGAGAGAAAACGAGAGGCAGGTGGAGATGCGACGAGACTCCATCTCCGACTCCTTTGCATGTGTGGGGGAATAGTTTTCAGCTTTTTCGCTTCTTCTTGCACACCCACACAGAGGCGCACAAACACAAATGCAGGCGCTGGCTGCTATGGCGTTATCGGGAAAATATATTTAAATCGTATTTAGACAAATTCAGAAATATACCGATGTAACTGGGTGGCTGCTGCAGATGCTGCTGCTAATGGGCACTAATGTTAATTTCGGTGCCGATTCGACGCGATGATAACTTATTTCTGACGCTGGTTATACATGCGGGTTCGCTCCTGGCTGTTTTTATTTTAATTTTTCGTTTACTGGCTGGCGCTGGCGAGTTGTATAATGACTCAGTTGTTACAATTGTGATGATTTTCTCCTCAATTCTGCGTGTGTTCTTTTTTTGTTTGTCGATTTGATGTGTGTGCGTGTCGTCTATTTACTTATTTGCCATTTAATATATTCATTTAGTTAGTTGTGTTGTTCCGTGTTCCGTATTTGTTTGGTTCGTTTTGCGTTTTTTTTTTGCTTTTTATTTTTGTTTTTATTTTGCTGAAATTTCCCTTGCCCGTCGTTACTCAATTGTGTAGCACGCGCCACCAGCGAGCGCCGTGTGAAACGTCCGTAGTTCTTGAAATCGTTGTAGTAACTGTAACACAGACTGAATTGACGCGCGAACGAGCCCCAGTGAGCCAGCAACAAAACAAATACACACGCACACAGCACCACCGAACATCGCACTATGGGGCAAACGATCCCTTTTTCTGGCCAAAACCAACCAAAAGTATATAAAAAGATTTTAAAAAGACCAATTTATTTTTTTGCAATATGAATACAATACAAAAAAATTAAATCCTTTGAATACGGAAAGACATGGTCTTTCTATTATTTTTAAACAAACTATCTTGAAAAAACAGATTCAAAAAATATTACGCCTTTTTTAAGTTATCAATTATTGCCACACAAAGTGGTTTTTCGCCCCATTGTACATCGCACCCCCTCTTTTCACCCACCGCCACCACCCCCGTCCACAATAATTGCATTCAACGCGATGGACGCCACACGAAGCACTCACGAAGCAAAACGTTCTAAGCACAGTTCCTCTCTCCCGCTTTCTCTCTTTCTCTCTCTCGGGCACTTGCACTCTTTTTTGCGGGAGCTTCTTTCCATTTTATCATTTCAATGTTCTGACGAATGTTTGTATGTGTGAGTAGCAGTGAAAGCGAGCTGAGAACGGCTTGCGCCCACAATCGTCCAAGTCGTATACATTATACAATGCATATGTATATACACACACACATAGCCGATCTCTTTTTTTTTCTTTCTAAACCTCGGCCGAGAAATGAAAGTGCATTGTACATACATATATGCAAAAAATTCACCCACACATACGCATACCTATGGATGTATTTAGAGATGTGAGAACATTAGAGTGGACCTTAGTGTATGCCAAATTAAGGTTTAACCGACCTTTAATGGCAGATATGTACAAGAAAATAAAGAAGACAACATTTTACTTTTCTTATAAGAATATCAATATTGCATTATAATTCTCTCATTACATATTTCTGCTCAGTAAAAAATGAAAAATCGTTTTTGGTTTGATTTGTTTTTATTTATTTTTTTTAAGCACACTGAAACTCCCATTGGAGCCACTGCAATTGGGACTCGTGGAAAGTTTATTTATCTTTGCAATACATTCTTGGGTACATATTTATACAGATGTAAATATATATACATAATTGTACTGTTAAATATTGAACGAACATGCATACAAAAATATGTATTGTTGCTTGTTTGCTGTGGTTGTATTTGGATTTGGCTTCCCAGAAAAACCTAATATGGTACAATAACATTGGTCGACAAAAAAAAAATAGAAGAAAGAAGAAATCCTCAAGACTGGAACACTCTTTCGTCCGTTAAAATTTCTTGTCTAGGAAAAATAGTTCTCAAATTACCGAGGGTCCATTCTTGTGGGATTATTTTAATTATCTGTCGACAAGTGTAATTTTTATTTTTTCTAATCTAAAAAAAAAAAAGATTTTATTATATGTATCACAAATATCTAGTATATATAAATATAAATATATGTATATATTTATTTATAAAGTTTTAGCGAAAGCTGCCTTTTGCCTAAAAGGATCATATTATTGATATATACTCGTTGAAGAGAAACATATGGGAGAGCTAAAGAAATCACCAATATTTTAAAATCCCGTTAATATGGCCTAAAAGCATGCTAGGAAAAACAAATTTCAAAGTCCCTTAAAATGCTGTCCAAAAAAGGTATTAAACTCACAAAATAAATCTTGATGGGAAGGGGTTTCAAAACCTTGGTGATTTCTGTGGCACCCCATGGATTTTGTAATATTTTGACGAACCAAGCCGGTCGGTCTATCTCTTAGGTTGAGCTGGAACTTAGGAAAGGAACCACGCACTCGCGAGAAATTAGAACCAATTAATATTTTACAAAACAGACACATCGTCGACACATTTAACACAAGTTGAACAACACACAAAACTGGGAGTCTGTTTGGTATATCTTAGCACACAAAATGTTATCTTTACTGGCGAACACTTAAACATTGAGATGTATGGGATATTGTTTATGTCAGCGGGAATAAAAAACCTCCTCAGATGGAAGAAACACGATGTATGTACATACGTCTTGGCAAATACCTTATAGTAACAAGACGATGTTACGCATCTTGGTTATTATACGGTTTTTGGTCTTGGGTTGTGCCACTTTAGTTAAATGAGTGCGATATGTACCATGTTGCCCTATTAACGAATACGATAAATACTAGTATTTAACACTGACTATGGGAACAGTATACATAGATTGCAAAGGGATTATGATGCAAGCTTCGACGTCGCCGAAGTGGTCGTAGGTAAATAAATATATTAAGCACATGATGCTTCCTATAAGCTCTTGCTTCAACGTCCCGAAACAAGGTCCCTGTTCGAAACCAACACAATTCCGTGTGCGTCTCCAGCACACGTCGTCCTTAAGTATACATTGGGATTAAATAATATATATATATGTATATACGCGACACCATCCTCATTCAGCGTCCCTTTTCGCCGGAGCGCATCTGCTCGCGACTGTCGCCGCGCTCAATGTACCAGTTGTTGTTGCGCTTCTGGGCCTGCTTGTGGCGGGCATGCTCTCGGTGCTGCATCATCCGCTCATGCCATTCGCCGCTGCCGCTGTCGTTGTCCTTGTCATCCCCCTCGTGGCTGTTATCCATGGGCTTTCGGCCGTTCTTGTTGAAGCGTTCGCGGCTGCCATGATCGTTGTACTTCCTGTACTTTCCGCGCTGCTCGTCGGAGTGCCCCTCCTGCTCCCGGCTCCTGGTGTTGCGGCCTTGTTTCTTCCTCTCGTGCGAGTGCTCCTGCTTGTGTCTGGGCTTATAGCGCTCCTTGGAGGCATTCTCTCGCCTCTGCTGCTCTCGGTCTTGGGCTGCGCCAGCTCTGGGATTCGAGGACTGAGGGGGAGAGTTGTTGGCCTCGTTGCCGCCGGAAAGAGTGCCTAGCTTCTCGGTGACCTTTTCAAAGTTGTGAAAGGCTCGAGACTGCTGCAGCACATCGTTAACCGCATCACCGATCTCATCGGCCAGAGACTCGGCATGCGGTGGCTTGTTCTCCAAGCACATGGCGGCAATCTCCACGAACTGGCCGTCCTCGCACTGGAAGGACTTTTTCAGGTCTGTCTTGGTAATGTCTACGGGCTGCACAGAGTCCCCGTTGCCTGGCCAGGCCTTGAAGGTCTTCCCTTTCGCCCGGCTTTGGCGCTGTCCCGCCTCCTGACCTCCTCCTCCACCGCCTAGGTACTGCAGCTGCTTGGACATGATGTCGATCTCGGCCCGCAGCAGGTTGTTTTGCAGCTCCAGATCGCCCACACGGCGCTCCAGGTCGGCTAAAGGCTTGTCGTTGCCGAGAACCTGCCATTCGGGGTGGCGCAGTTTGCCGACAAAGGCCAAAATGGCCAGAGTGGCCACCACATAGAAGATGGCGGTCAGGCCGCTCTGCACTAGCGGTGGCAGCACTTGAAGGTCGCTTAGCTTCATCTCCAGCTTGGAGCGGACCACGCGTTCTGCCACCTCCTCGTGCTTCCGCTGTCGGGAATCTGCACTGCCGTCGTTGAAGTCCTGCCGCTCATCCAGCTGCTGCACGCCGCTGGTGGTGGCCGCCGAGCCCAGGATAATGGGGCCTGTGGGCATCTCGCTAAAGCCCAGGTCGACAAGAGGCTGGCGTAGGAAAAGATTGGGCGAGATGCGGTCCGTGCTCTCGCAGTCGCTGATTATCGAGATCCCGTCGGATATGTCGTCCGCCGGCGAGTCGTCGGTCACTTGCCTGTTGCATCTGGATGTGGGGAAAAGGGTGTGTGTGTGTGTGTGAGTCTCTCCCTTTGGTTCGATCTTTATTTTTAGCCCAGGCTCACCTGTCGTTTGCATGCTTATCCGCCGGACTGCGCCCCGGATCCGGTAGCTCCTCCTCCTCTAGTCCCTCACCTCTCTCCCTCACCACCGGCAGAATTGTCCACGAATTGGGTCCCGAGGACGACGAGGAGCTGCTCCCAAGTGACTCCTCGCCGGACGCGGACCTGGCCTTGGGTCGTCCTAAATCTTCGGATGTTCTGCCCTCCATCTCCAACTCCCTCTCCATATCCATCGCTGCGCTGTCGTCTGTGAAAAAAAGTGTAAATTAAATAATATTTAAATCAACAAGGTTTTGAATTTTTTTTTTTTTTTTCAAATTCTTTGGGGAGAGGACATAAGCACCTGTGGCACTTATTTTCAAGGACCTGCTTAGCAGTTCGAAAAATGTTATGTACATTTTGGATATGTTCTGTTAATGTTATGTTAGGGGCATCTATGTTATGTTAAATGCAGCAGCTGCATGTGCGAGCAGAGCATGCAACAGCCTATAGCAAGCCCTCTCGCTCACACACAGTCGCGGGTGCTGTTGCATTTATTTTTGCTTTGTCCGGGCCTCAACTATCAATACACACACGATATACATATATTTACCAGGCCAGGGCCTATACTCTATATAGGACGTCTAATCTGGCAATTAGCAGATCCGCAATGCAACTTTAGGTCGCGAAATGATACTTATAAACCAAAACATCACATCTGTATGTTTGTGTGTGTGTGTTTATGG
>JAEIIL010021967.1:0-11831 GCA_018905715.1 Drosophila lini
CTCATAGCATTTTCTTCGAGTGCTTTAATGAGTTGCAACGTTCTCGGCGCCTTGCAGGAAGTCAATTACCGCCGGGAGGAAGAGGCATCTAACCACATAGCTCTCGGTGGATGTGGGCCCGGGCCGCTTGTCTCGAATTTACAATCTCTGCCGCTTAACTTTCTCAATTGAAAATTGCATTTGAACGATGCTGATGCTGCTGCTGCTGCTGATGCTGATGCTGATGACGCGACTGCCAGCGATTTCCCTCGAATTTTCCGCCGCCGCGCTCCGCTGGAGCAGCTACACACACACTCTCCGGGGCTGGAAGTCGTTGCCATTTGCCAGCCGTTGACCGAAAAAAGTGTGTCAAGTTTTCGACAAAGATCAAGTACATCTCAGATAGTACGTCAAATGTGTTTTTCACGGAGCTGCAGCACAGTGACTGCTGCATCCGCTGGCCAGGCCAGGCCAGGCCGGGCCAGTTGCCATGACCAAAATGTTCTCAAAATCATTGCAATGCGGCTTAGATTTTGGTGCAATTTCGTAGTGAAAGTGCAGCAACAGCAGCAGCAGCAACGACGGCAACTAGTTAGAAAGAAAAATGTGCGCGACGACGGTAATTGCCGAGTTTCCAGCCTCACTTTGGCTTTGCAGTCTTCTGGATGGATCTAGATTGCCGAGATTGCAGTTTCCAGATGCCATGGCATTCCTGGCACCAAGCCCTCCTCCGGTTAGTGGGTTACCAAAATCGTGTTCTGCCAATCTTGTGGGTGCCTTGGCTTCCTGGTTGCGACCCACTTTCGGTCGCGTTGACCCACTCAACGGACAACGGACAAGGGGCAACGGACAACGTGCAACTGGTGGAGCCATCCGGGTCTGGGTCAGAGAAAGGGAGAAGACATCTCACTTTTGCCACTGTCACGGCACCTGACAGATGCCAGGTGCCACCATCGATCGATTGATGGCGCCGCACACCAGGTGAGCAATGATCGCGTCGTTAATTCGTCGCTTTCCGAATTGAATTTAATGCATTTTTGACTTAGTTATGAATTTTTTAAATTTTCATTTGTCCCAAAAATGTTCCTAAAAATATTTCAAAAAATTATATCAAATTATAGGTAGAAATTAAAATTAAACTCAGAATGCAGTTTTTTAAAGCTTATATAAACTAACTCAGAACAGCTTTCCGAATTGAATTTTATAGTCTTTTGACTGAGTTATGATTTTTTAAACTTTGATTTGTCACAAAAAATATTTACCCGATTTTGAAAAATTTGATAAGGACTTAAAATGAATTAATTAAAATTGTTAAAAATGTGAAAAATGTACACAAAGTTAAATTTGTTGTAAATGTAAATGTATATAAAATGTAACTTCATTATTTTGAAATATTTCTCTGGGACTCGACCCTCATTCCAGGCCACCAATATTTTGTTCTCTGCGTGGACGTGACCCACGTGGTCACGTGGACGAAGGAGACTGCCCAGTGGTCGGCCGGGTGACTGTTCTATTTTCATATGCGCACACCGTTGCCACTGATAACCCAGTATCCCAGTTAAATTTGAAATCAAAGGCCGTAAAAGCCGTGAAGCCGTGGCGGGGGAATCCGAATGCCCGCCGAAAGAGAGAGCCAATAAATCCGTTATGTTATGCATAAATCCGTCGGCGTGGGCGTCGAGCTCACTCCGATCGCTCAGCACTCAGTACTCACTCGTACTTTCAATTGGAATGGGAATGGTAATGGCAATGGTAATGTGAATACGCCCATACGCAGGGCCATATAAAAGCGGCGACGCGGCCCAGCCGGCGTTTCTTTTAACCCAACAATGCTGAGGAGCGCGCTCATCGTTCCCGGCCTGTCTCTGGCTCTAATAGCGGCCTTGGCCATGGGCGCCACTCTGAAACCGGAACCGGAAACAGCAACAGCCAGAGTCAGGGGAAAATCCCCTCAGCCGCGGGTGCCGCCCAGCCCCAGGTGGGGCGCCAACATGCAAATGCTGCGCAGGCACAACAGTAGGTGCGACCCGGCGAAGCCACCAAAGAGCTAATGGTAATCCCACTGCCCGTTGCAGGTCCCGCCTTCAACTTCTGGACGGAGGATAGCGAGACGAACATCTGGGAGCACTGCGGCCTCTTCGAGGGCGACATCATGCTCCACCGCGAGCTGCTGAGGAACGGGCTGCTCAACGAGCGGCTCACCTGGCCGGAGGCAGCGGTGCCCTTCTACATTGATCCCCAGGACTTTGGTGAGTATATCTCCTACAATTACTACACTGCCTGTTAAAGCACATTCCCTGTAGATGCCAACCAGACCATGGTGATACTGAAGGCCTTCAAGGAGTACCACGAACGCACCTGCATTCGCTTCCGGCCCTACGAGCAGGGCGACAAGCACTGGCTGCTGATCAAGGGCAACTACTCGGGCTGCTGGTCCAGCGTTGGCCGCCGGCAGGGTGGCCAGGTGCTCAACCTGAACACGCCCAAGTGCGTCACCCACGGTGTGGTGGTGCACGAGCTGCTCCATGCGCTGGGCTTTTACCACCAGCAAAGCGCCACCGAGCGCGATGAGTACGTGAAGATCAACTGGGAGAACATCCTCGACGGGCACGCGCACAACTTCAACAAGTACGCCCGGACGCACATCACCAACTTTGGCGTGGAGTACGACTATCAGAGTGTCATGCACTACAGCTCCCGGGCGTTCAGCAAGAACGGAAAGGCCACAATTGAGCCGCTGGTGAGTAGGGGAAGACCCTAAACCCATCCCAATAAATCTATATAAATAAGGGGGGCCACTTTTCAAATATTTCTTGTGGCGAAACGTCTAACGTTAGCAAAATTAATTAAATACCATTTAATAATACAACATTTAAACAATTTTGTGTTTAAAATTGTATTGAAAAATATTTAGGAAAACTCTCGAGTGCCACTGTGCGGTGCACAGAATGTTCTGTCCAGAGAATCATCAGATATTAAAAAAAAAAAGTTTATTTATTTGTTAAAGGATAAGTGTCCCAAGGTAGTCACATAGCGGTTTTATTTTTAATAATTTTTTTAGATTTTTTATAAAAATTTAAAGTTAAATCTCCGATTTTTGACTACAAAATTGAGTTACTTTGCTTAATTAAAAATATAATAAATTTTTAAAATTACAAAAACTTGATGAGTACTTGTAAAATTAGTTAAAGAATTTATGTGTCAAATTTCATGACGATAGGTCCTGTGGATTTTGAGTTACCAACATTCAAAATGGGACTTTTTAGGAAAGCGCTTTAAACTTTTTGATGCTTGATTTTTTTTATGAACGACCTTTATTTAACTAAACATTACTCTGTCAATTTTGCGTTGATCGATGTGAAACTTTGACAACATATTTTGAAGATAGGGGATATTTATAATAACAACATTTTATAATTTAAAAAATTTTATTTATACGAAAATAAAAATAAAATAAATTCCAGGAGAGCGCTTTAAACCTTTTGATATCAGACCATTACTTCCTCAATTCTGCGTTGATCGGTGTGAAACTTTGACAATATCTTTCTAAGATATGGGACATTTATAATAACACAATTTTTACATATTAATATTTTTGTTTATACAAAAAGAAAATATATAAAATACCCCCCTTAAGCATTACAATGAAACTATTGATAATTGTGTGGCGTAGTTGCTGCAACATTTAATTCAAAATAATACTTGGGAGTTTAAGTGTCCTATTATAGGAAACTTGGGTTAAAACATTCACCTTAACAATGATAATAACATTATTATATATTTGTATATATTAGTATTATTTAATATTATAATTATTATATAGGATCAAAAAAAAAACATTTATTCCGCTGGTTCGTCACATAATTCTTCTTCGTAACAATAGTGTTTTAATCTATGTATATAACTATATATTCTAAGGGCAGGAGCTTGTGTGTTTCAACAAGGATGTCATTACCTTTATATTCTTGCAAGGAACAGTATGTGTCAGTCTGGGATACACGGCTTTAAGTCAGATTCGAGTGGGAAATGAAGTTGCAACCACACAAGTTGTCTAAAGCCTTCGATCCCAAACCGAGCTGAGTATTTCCTTTGCCTCAGTTACGAGTTCTTAAAGGCTAGATTAATGCAAGGATTATTTTATCCCATCTTAGGACCTGTGATTAACCTGTATATATATGTATACAAGGACTTTACCTTAGCAAGTTTTAATTATATTAATTTTTCTCTCCCCTTAGGATCCCTATGCCTCGCTGGGCCAGCGACGCGGCCTCTCCGACAAGGACGTGTCCAAGCTGAACGAGATGTACGAGCAGGACTGCAACGATAGCTCCTACCTGCTCAACTTCGATCGCTTCGGTACCTACATCGACGAGCTGATCGACTACTTCCAGGGCAACATTCAGGATCTGTTCGGATAAAGACGCCTGACCCCAATAAACGACAGTGCCGGCTAGGTAACGAAAAAGGTAAAGTGACTGATCTCGTCGAGGGTGTGGGCAGCCTCTCCGCGCAGGGCAGGATAGGAGTGGTTATCGGCCAGCTGCTGCAAGGCAAACCGCAGCTCCACATTCCAAATGCGCTGAACGCCGCGCAGGCTAAAGCGGGCCAGCAGGCGCAAAAGCTGGCAGGAACGCTGGCGCAGCAAGTGGTGGCGGCTCTGCAGGAGCTCGGCAAAGTGCAGCCGCGGATGGAAGACAATCCGCTCCACCAGCTCGGCGTTTTCGGGGAGTTCGCGCAGAACGCAGCCCATCAGGGCCAGCAGGCAGCCGGCTAAGCGAACGGAGGCCGAGTCGGAGTCAGAGTGCCGAAAGTCTGAAGAGAGAGAAAAAGATATTTATAGCTCGAGCCTAGTGATACCCCTCCATACCACCACCTACCGTGTGTGAGAAAGTTGAGGAAGAGATCATTTGCTGCCAGAATGGCCACGGCATCGCAAAACTGGCTGAGGAACTGCTGCTGCTGGTGCACCAGGTGGCACACCAGCTCGTACAGGCTGCAGGCAGTCTCCAGCTCCTCGATGGTCAACTCCGGAATGCTGCGCAAAGTACGGTTAAGCGAGCCCGCCGTCAGCGGGGCTGAGGCGGCCGAGTCCGAGAGCTGCCGGTGCGACAGCAGCAGCTTGCAGGCGTACATGAGATTGGGCACCAGCTTGACATCCACATAGACATTGCGGATCAGCTCGAGATCCACCAGCAACACGGGATCCGCGAGGACAAAGGGCAGCGAGAGCAGCTGGGCCACGCTCTTGAGCACCCGGGGAATGGCCTTGGAGTTGCGCAGCGGGGCCACAATGATGCTCACCAGATTGTGCTGCTTGAGTGAGTCCAGCTCGCCGTCAAGTAGCTCCTGAATGGAGCGGTTCAAGAAGGCCAGCCACTCGTCGTTCTCGATGGGCGGACTTTGGGACTCGTCGCAGCTATCCCAGCCAGGCAAGAGGCAAGGAGGTGTGTTGCTTTTTAGAGGGGGAAAAAAGAAGGAAGGGGGAGTAAGTCGAAGGAATCCCCTGGCTATTTGGAGTTCTTACTCGCTGCTCAGCTTCTCCTCGTTGGTGGAGTGCATGGAATGCTTTAAGGGTTGCTGCTGTGGAAGTGCATTTGCCTGAGCATGGGACGGTAGCTTGGGCTGATTCTTCTCCTGTGACACCTTCTCCTGTGTCACCTTCTCCTGTGCAGGTTTCTCCTGCGTGGAAGCCGCCTCTGCCGCACCGTTGTGACCCAGGCGCAGCGAAAAGTTGTCCAGATTCTGGCTAAGTTTGCGCTTCTCCAGATCCTTGCTGCGCGACTGCCGCACAGCTGGAAGGATCTTCGGCTGCGCCGGCGGCTGCGAGCCTCGCAAAGAAGCTTGGAAGTCAAAGTTGTCCTGCATGTGATTGAGAATCATATTCGAGTTGCCGCTCACGTAGCAGGTGTGCGAGTTGAGCAGCGGCTGGTGGACAGGTGGCGGCATACCCCTCACCGCGGACAGATCCCTTAGCGAGACATCCGCAAAGGGGACGATGACACGCTGCATATTGTCCTCGACATCCGTCTCCAGGTGCTCCACATCGCTGGGTGCTATGGCATTAATGCTGTCCCGCGAGGTACTCAGGTTCTCCGGCGGCGCCTCGCCAAAGTTCAGGGCAGCCAGGGCCTCATCCAGATCACCTGCATCCTGATTCGTCAAAGGCTTGACTTCTGGATTAGTGAAGGGCGACTCTTTGGCCGCCTCCGCCTGCGTCTCGGCTATAAAAATGCGACCCTCGACGAAGGGGTGGCACAGCAGCTGGGTCCACGAGATGCGCATGCCGGGGTCCTTCTCCAGCAGGCCCTGCAGGAAGGAGCGGCACTCGCTGGTCAGCGTGCTCGGCCACTTGACATCTTCGTGCTTGATCATCT
This sequence comes from Drosophila lini, assembly GCA_018905715.1. Lineage (NCBI taxonomy): Eukaryota > Metazoa > Arthropoda > Insecta > Diptera > Drosophilidae > Drosophila > Drosophila lini. The sequence goes on from JAEIIL010021967.1 coordinate 6,354, forward strand.
TGACCAGGTGCAGGATGGAGCTGGCGCAGAACGGCGGCTGACCGGCCATGCTCTCGTAAGCGATGCAGCCCAAGGACCACATATCCGCGTGATGGTCGTACGGCTGCTCCGCCAGCAGCTCCGGGGCCATGTACAGCGGCGTGCCCTTGATGGAGGTGAGCACATGGGTGCCCATGGTCATGTTGCGGGCCAGCCCAAAGTCGCAGAGCTTGGCGTGCATGTTTTTATCCAGCAGCACGTTCTGGGGCTTGAGGTCGCGATGCAGGATGCGATTGGAGTGCAGGTAGTAGAGCGCCGAGACCAGATGCCCAGTCACCCGGCGGGCCGGCTCCTCGCCCATGGCCCCATTGTACGAAAGGTACCTGTGCAGGTCCATCAAGGCGAATTCGGTGACCACAAAGAGGTCCGTCTTGGACTCAAAGGACTCGATCATCTCGATTACGTGCGGATGCTTCAGCCGGGCCTGGATGTCGCACTCGCGCCGCAGGTTCTTCAGCTCCCGCGTGGATCGTCCGCGCTGGAAATTGACATATTCCATGTATACTTGTTGCATCTGTGGATGCCCGCCCAATCCACTCACCTTGGAGATCACTTTGATGGCCACCACCTTGCTGTCCTCCTTGCGCTGGGCCTTGTACACGCAGCCGAAGGAGCCCTGGCCCACTAGGGAGCTTACCGCGTAGCGGTTCATGGCGATTCCAATGTTTATTTACGCGATTTTCCTCTCGAAAGCGGACTACAAATAAAAAGCGTGAAAAGCAAACGACACCTACTCAGTTTATGCGTGCGACTTTACGAATTATAGACCAAGGAAAACCACAAACTACGTGTATTTAGTATAATAATCAAGTGAGAATAGCTAGATAGGCAAGAAAAAGTGGGACGTTTTCCTTTTATTCCAAGAAGTTATTTTTCATATGCTTACTTTCTGTTTCCAGCAGTTTATTTAATGCAATACATGAATTTAGAAGCGCATAAACACTTTAGGACAGTATGACCAGCTGCGCCAAGAAACGGGCATTTGGCAGCGCCGCCATCTGGGCACACCGCCTGGACTCGGGGCCACAGCTGATCGGTGCCTGTGTTTTCTTGTCGCCGCCGCTGCGAAAGGAGTGCAAAAGGAGATACGAAAACGATTCGTTGTGAAATAAATAATGGTTGCTAAGCTGGCCACAGCCCCCCAGTGAGACGACGACGACCAGCTGCACGATGCGCGAGCCCAATCTGTATGTGATCCTGTCGCATGCTCTTATCGGTGAGTCTCCCCCTCCGGCCGGCGGGCGCCAGCTCGAGATTAATCATCGCTGCACCCCCCTCCCAGGCTCCGGCTTCTTCTTCCTGTACGTGCAGCATGTGCGCGTGATCTTCGAGACGCGCACCAACATCCAGCAGTTGAACCAGCTGGAGCGCGAGGCTCTGCTCCGACGGGAGGACGCCCTGTACTATGCCTTCTACAAGCGTCTGGCCGACGGGCCGGACTTCTGGCACGGCTACGAGCAGCTTAAGAACGTCACGGACATTGAGTATCCGCACAGCGTCAATGTGCTGCAGCGCTTCTATGTGCTGCCGGAGCTGGTCACGGCGTAAGTGTGTCCAGGAGCAGGAGAAGGAGGAGCAGGCTAAGGCTAATATTATTCCGTTTGCAGGTACTTCTATCATGTGGTACGCGCCGGCTTCAATCCAATGGTCCAGCCCATGCAGTTCTACCTCGAGTTCGTGTGGCTGATGGGCGGGGTGACCCTTCTGGTGCTGTATCTCTACGGGACGCTGCTCAGCGAGAACGTGTTCGGTGGGATATACGGCGTGATCTCGTATGTGATGTTCCACAGCTTCGTGGCGAAGATCTACGAGCGTCCCTTGGCGCGGGAGAACTTTGCCTTTCCCTTCATCTTCCTGCAGATGTTCTACCTGTGCATCTGCATTGGACGCATCATCCATCGGCAGCGGCACACGTCACGGGTGTTTATGGTGGGTCAAGGGGATGCTTTCCCCAACGGAATGCAACTAAGTAATCTCTGTTCCTCCCCAGATATTCGCCATGTCGCTGTTCACCGCCTGCGCCCTGCTCTCCTGGCAGTTCTCCACCTTCATCTTCACCACACAGATCCTCATTGTGATGACGTCCTGGAACGTTAGTGCCTTGCCCACGGGCGTGGCCAATTCCTTTGCCCTGGACTACTCCCTGTCGCATTTGGTGGGCCATGCCTTGGCCTTTGTGATGTCGCATGGCAACAGCCAGCTGCTCTGCACCTGGCAGCTCAGCGTCTCGCTGTCCGTCTTCCTCATCACCTTGGTGCGTCAGGTGCGCAGCCAGGTTCGCAGCCGCCGGCTGGGACACACCACACACGATCCGCTGCAGGGTGACTATTTTTCGCTAAAGTTCATCCTGCTGGCCTTGGTCTTTGCGAGCAGCATGCAGGGCAAGCTGCTGGAGCTGCACACACACTACTGCGACCTCTGGGCCCACTGGGCGCTCCAAGTGAAGGTGGGCTTTGTGGCCAACCTGTCGGCCTGCAATCCGCTGTACGCGCGCATCGCCTGGTCGGAGCTGTGGCAGCTGGTGAAGACGCTGATCGTGAAGCCGTACTGCATGTACGGCGTGGTCATGCTGGCCATGTTCTTCCGCCGCTGGCGCAAGAGCGGCGCCGCCGCCGCCAGCTCTGTTAGCGAGGAGCAACGGGAGCGTGCCCGCAACTATGTGCTCGAGGACTTTCTCGAGGAGCACCGCGTGTCCATGGGCGACATGTCCAACCGGCAAACGGAGCTGCAGCTGCAAAAGTGCTTCCGCCTGCTGAAGAGCTGCGACTATGACTACGAGCGCTATAAGCGGGCACAGGCCCGGCTGTGCCAGGAGCAGCCGCCGACCCGCGACGACTTCATGCAGGACATCCGGCGGCTGAAAGCGCAGATTCATCGCAACAGCGACAAGCAGCGAAAGGAGCGGGCGCAGGAGACCAAAGAGGCGGCCGGTGAACCGCTGCTTGGCGAAGAGAAGCAGCCGCCGGAGGAGGAGGAGGAACCAATCAGCCAGGAAGCTGAACCAGAGTCCTCCACAGATGCTCCTGAAAATCCAGATGCTCCGTCCAAATCCCCCGAAGAGGAGGAAGACAAGGGGGAGTCCACCTCCACTAACCCATCCTCATCGGCCTCAATGCGCCGCCAGAAGCGGCCGCCTGGCTCCAGGCGCAGCAGCTCCGTGGTGCCCACGGTTAGTGGCCAGATCTTCAACCTGCACTGCATGTACAGCTTCCTGCAAATGCTCGTATTCACCGTCATTGGCCTGGCCGTGCGCAAGCTCTTCTTCCTCAGCTTTACCCAGGGCTGCGTCATTGCGCCCACAGTGTGCTCCAAGGTGTGGTACCACCGGCAGCGCAACATCTTCTGGTCGGTCTCCCTGGCCGTCTTTCTGCTGAGCATGTTTGATCCGGGCATGGTGGTGAGTTCATCTTTGTTTTTTGTTATAAAACTAAGTGCTCATCCTTTCGCTAATCCCTTCCAGAACATTCGCGAGGAGTACTTGCCCACCCGTCACAATGCCGACGACCTCGACAGCATGCTGGAGTGGATTAAGCTCAACACGGAGCGGGATGCGGTCTTTGCGGGACCCGTTGAGATTATTGGCACCGTGCACCTGACCACCAAGCGGCCCATTGTGAACCATGCGCACCTGGAGATGCGTCAGATGGCGTGAGTAGCACGGGTCCTTTCCCCCAATTAGAGGGAGATGAATCACTAGCTCCGTCTCCCTTTATCTGGCCTAACAATTTGCAATCTCGCACTCCATTAGAGACCGCACGGAGCACGTGTACTCGGTGTACAGTCGCCAGCAGTCGTCGGATATCTACAATCAGTGCGCCCAGCTGAAGATCCAGTACTTGATCATATCGCTGGACGAGTGCACCAACGAAGTGCGGTGAGTAATGCCGCTGTTAACAAGCCCCTTGAAATCGAGTATCACAACTCCCCCTGTTCTCCTTTAGCGACGACTGCGATCTGCTGGCCATTTGGGATGACAAGCAGCCGGCATACCGTAGGTATCCACAGTTCTGCCACGAGCTGCTCCACAAGAACGTGCCCAGTTTCCTGAAGGTGTACGCCAACGAGAACTACGGCATCATCAAGATGTTCTCGCAGAGCGTGCAGATCAACCTCAAGCACAACAAGATGCCCGAGATGGCTATATAGGGGAGGGAGGGGGTGCTGGGTGGGGGGGAAATCGACTGTGTTGTGTTGTGTACGTAGGGATTAGCATTTTACGATGTCTTGTGTGTGTATTATGATTACGTTTAGTATTGCTGTTGGAGAACCCTCCTCCTCCTCCTCCCGCTCCCTCTCCTGCCCTCCTGCTTGGCGCACTCGGAGCGTTTTGGAGAAAGGTTGGCTAGCAGGCAGGCCTCCCCTGGCTAACTAGCCTAGTAACTGGATGCATTTAGCAGCTTGACTGGTTTCTGTTGCGCTCCGTTGCGTTCAGACCTCGTTTGGATCACATTCCCCCCGCGCCGCCCTCGCATTCGAAATAAGTTAATCTAGACTCTGACTCCAAACTCTAAGCACTTTCGTTAAGTTTAAGCTAAGCTTTTTACATTTATGTATGTATTGTAGTAATATGAGAGATGCGGGGACGAGGACGCGTGTCCCTGGAAGCCACAAAGCCCAGACCCAAGACGGGGCAAAAGCGCATTTGCCTGGCAATAAATAAAATAAACGATAAAGTTGAACAATCAAAGGATTAAGTTTAAGAGAGCAGAGATTTACCTAAATCGACTTAGAGTTTTGTAGTTTGTATGTGCAATTTATTTGAAGCTTGAATTTAACAGCAAATTTCAAAAAGTAACGCTTTTTCAAATTTCACCAGTGTTGTAAAATTCCATTATGCTTTGACTGTCTGGCAGCACCAAACTATCGATAACTTCAGGTGTCGTGCGTGAGTCAAGTGTGACCAGCTTCGGTTACATCAAATATCTACAATTATCGGTTAGGTTACGGCAAATATCCATTATTTTAAACCGATGTATCGATAACTTTATGAGGTAAATTCAAATTTCCAATTTGGTCACACTGCCAAAGTTTTTGTGAAAAATTTTCCAAACATTTTGTTAATTCGCTGCCGTTTCGCATTCCCGGACCCCGCAGCAACACATCAGACATGCTCTACCTAGAGGACTACCTGGAGATGATCGAGCACCTGCCGCAGGAGCTGCGCGACCGTTTCACGGAGATGCGCGAGCTCGATCTTGCGGTGCAGAGTGAGTCCCCCCAAAACAAACTTTATTGCAGCTTGTAATCTTTTATAAACTATGTCCACAGACAACATAGACTCGCTGGACAAGAAGGCGCATCTGTTCTTCAAGCAGTGCAAGCGCGACGAGCTGCAGCACGAGTCCATGGACACGGAGTTCCACAGCCTGCGCGGCGAGTACTTCAAAGTGATGGAGGACGCCGACGAGAAGGTGGCCATTGCGACGCAAATCCATGAGC
>JAEIIL010021968.1:0-18521 GCA_018905715.1 Drosophila lini
ATAGTCGTCCGATCCGGCCCGTCCCGACATATATAGCAGTGAGAGTATATAGAAGACTATTTGCAAAGTTTAATTTTGATAGCTTTAAAACTGAGGGACTAGTTTGCGTAGAAACGGACAGACGGGCAGATGGACAGACGGACAGACGGACAGACGGATAGATCGACTCGGCTGTTGATGCTGATCAAGAATATATATACTTTATAGGGTCGGAAAGGTCTCCTTCACTGCGTTGCGAACTTCTGACTGAAATTATAATACCCTGCAAGGGTATAAACATCAAAACCAATCTGCAAGGGTATATTCGGAGCGCCGAAGTTAGCTTCCTTTCTTGTTTATGATGTTTTTCATCAAAATAGTAAAATAAATCGAGATTGCATTCGAATATTTCTTCATTTTTTTTAGAATATGCTAGATTCTGTCAAAATTAATCAATTAAAACATTTCTTACTGTAAATATTTAATAAAAAAAAAGATTTTAGAGAACTTTCAAGTTTTTCTGTTTGCTTCCTAAAATATTTGCCGAACGTAAATTTTAAGCCTATTTGTGTTTACATAGCTGAATGCTTACTGGTAGTTCCAAATGGAGCGCGTGAATTCGTTGTCCATCAGCGAGAACATAGCCTCGACATCGCCATTGTGCAGCCGGTCAGGTGCTCTCTCCAGATGCCACCGCGTAATCCTCGCAAATCCATGTTGGGGCCCAAAGGACCAAGCACCGAACTGAGCTGTAATTGTATGAAAACATTAGGATATCGCGATGCCAAGGTCCTTGGTGTTGGCAAACTTACGAAAGACAAAGGGAATCCCGCCACGTATCGCCTTTTTTCCATCGAAGGAGGCTAGCTTGCTAAGGAAAGACGAGATGGTTGATACGGGGAGAAAGACTCGATTAATTCGGTTAGACGCTACTCGAAAATATTTCAGCCATAAAAACACTTGCAGACTCAGACAGACAGACATTCAGAAATTCACAAATGCTATTAGCAGAAAAAAGTGTCTGGCAAAATGCTCCTTGTCCCTTTTTTGTTTGTATTTTGTTTTTCTCCTCTCGCTTAAGATGACGTTCCCTGGCGTTGGAACCTGCTTTCAGTTTCCTCTCAGCTAATTTGCCGACGCATCCATCAAGCTCCTTCTGCCTCTGGTTCCACCTAACTGCCGATTCTGTTTCTCCCTCAGCTTCTCTGCATCATTTGTAATCTCTTTTAGTTGTGGAACGCATTTGACAAGCAAAATGCCATTAATATCCAAGATTTTTTGACGTAGAATGGGATTTCTGCAACACTTTGACAATTTTAAAAGACTTAGGAGAGGTTGAAGAAAATATTCTTTTTATACAGGATCTAAGATTTAATTTGAAAGATTTGGTTTTATTTTTAGAAAGCATGATAGAACATTAAGTTTTCACTTGCATCTCGAAATGTCTTGATTTACGTTTAAATTATGATAATATGAATATTTAATTGGCAATTGACAAATTAGTTTATCTTTGGGCTAAACGCTCTTTAATTAAATAACTTCAATGTTATTTCGGAATAAGAAACGCATAATATATATATATACTCCAAATTTAGTTTAAGGCCAAGTTTCCATTCTTCTGACTCTAAAGTTTCGATTTAGTTCCGTTTGCCAAGTATTAACTAGCATTTATGCCCAGAACACTTGGAATTTAAAAACTTTATTTGATGAATATATCCTTTCTACAAGCTAGAACTAGTTACTTGTTCTGCACTAAGTAAACGTACTTGCATTAAAATATGCAGTTGAGACCGAAACCAGGCAAATAATTCATTTAGTTTTCAGCTTCATCCTCGTTTCGGCCGTGGCCATTGCCGGGTTCCAGCCACTGCCGGTTTTTAGTGGGTTTCCAAATGCGGCGACCATAAAAACAGTTGAAAACTTTCCAGCAGACGGAACAAAAAATTGGTAACGAGCGAGAACGAGGGTCTAACGCTATAATGGGTTCGTACGTATTCGTGTGGGAGCGGCAAAAAGCTTCGGGATCCAAGAACCTGTCATTTGGAGAAGAGTTGGCGAGCCTTGGACCACTGTGCCAGCCGGAGGATTCGTGTAGTGGGGATTTATCGATCTAGCTTGGCCGCGCCAAAAACTCCATTCATAAAAACTTGCACATTGTTTCGCCCAGAAGGGAAGAAGGGGAAGCCCAGAACTGGAGGAGTGGGCAGCAACAGTGCGAAAAAACGGACATCAATGGAGGCAGGCAGGGAGCTCCACTGTTTGAATGCAAGTGCAACGGCTCCTACCCGCCAAAGCCCCCGTTTGCAAGTCTGTCCCTCTGCCCCTGTTTCCCTTGGCCACAGTGTTTTTGTGTTTTTGCCATTCGGTCGCCTTTGGTTCGGTTCGTTGGTTCGACGTTTGGGGCCGCTCGGTCCCGACGTGTTTTTTGTTGGGTGTCATACAAAAACATTTTGCCGCCAAACAGAATGGCTAAGGCTGCTCCCTCTCAACCAGCCCGGACCCCTTCCCTGACGCTGTGTGTGTTTGAAACTTTGCGAATCACTTTTTTGGTTGCATGACCAACGCATACCGTGGGCTTGCGTAAGTTTGAGCTTAAAGTTCGGCCAGCGCGGCGTATGAGCAATATTTAAGGTTGCCCAGCTGCAAGGTCCACCAGAGACTCACCTGACAAACAACTGCTCCTGATTGTTGACACGCCAGGAGACAACTGTGGCACCTGCAATCCAAGAAGATCAAATGAATAATCGGTTGAATGAAGGTGTAAACATAAGAATCTAACTGCATATGTCAATCGGGAATCTATCTATATATCATTATTTGGTAGTGCGAATTCTCCTCCCTAAGATCTGTGTTTTGAAACGATTGATGACACTTTCAGGGTAAAGGCATCCAGCACATGAAAATAAGCTATGGCCAGTGTATACTCAAGGCATCCAGCTGGAGAACAGCCTGGCAGAGTTTTGTGAATGAGCACACTACGCCTGAGATAGTTCATCAATGAATGAAGTCGAAGTTGGATCTGCTGTGGGAATTAACCAACAACAAACGACGGTGATAAGTACATGACGCACACACTTCTAACCCACATACTCACAGCGGGCCAACACTCATGTATTCGGGCACTGTATTGCGCCAGTAAGTAACTGGTCTACAGTCTAAAGGCAAACTGGCAGAAACCGACTCTCTGGTACAGTTAAAGCCTGGGATATAGGCTTGGGTTCCGGAATGGATCAGAGCTTATGACGATGGCCCACGGCCAATGGGTGGGTGCGCACTTCAAGTGCGTGGGAGGATCTAGCTGCTGCTGTTCCCAAATTTTCGCAGAATCGAATATGCGATGAGTACTTTTCAGAATACGATTTTTTTTCTATAGCTTACCAAGTTAAGTAGAGTTTAGTACAGTGAATTACACAGGAAATTAAACAAATATCTCGCTATGATAAGTTTAATTAAAAAATTATTCTTCTTAACTATTATTTCTACATATATATAAATTCTTAAATAAACTTACTTTATTGTTTAGGAGTTTTTCAAAAGCTTAAAATATATCGGATTACTCAAAGTAGGTATGCTTAAAGTCTATGTGTAAGTCTAAAATATTACAATTTCACTGCAATCCCAGCAAATTTCCTAGGATAGCTTGTAGCCAAAGGTATTCCCAGATTTTGATTACCTGCAGATATGTTTGTTTAGAAGGTACCACTAACGTCGAAAATGAATATTTTTCCGTATTTTTTTTTTTTCTTCGGGTGTAACTACAAATGCTGTTGTGGCTCTGACTGTCTGACTGTTGCTCAAACCCGAACGAACGACTACGAAACTAACGTGGGCAGGCCAGACACAGCGAGTCGTAATTGTTGAAAGTACGCTGGGTACCAGCACACATCCATAGGTGCACATAGAGAGGGGCCTGTGAACACCACCTATGTGTGTGCCTATGTACACATAACGCCTAATCGAAATGTGCTGCGACGAGTAGGAGCTGGGAACAGAGCTCCAAGTTGGCCCAAGATCGTCCGGAGCACTTATTTACCCCCAACAGCATAGCTTTGGAGTGCCCGCTTTGGACGATCTCGGCTGATAAGATAGCCGAAAGCTCGCCAGTTGGTGGGTTTGCGCTTGAGGAACCTGTAGACAAGGTTGTTTCGAGAACGAAGTGATAACCTCCAGAGGTCGCGAGTACGTCAATAGGGGGCGAAACGGGTTTTTATTTCGGAAACTCCCAGGTTAACGAAAGTCCGTCCATCAGCTTATTAGCTTACTAGCCGAAAAGAGCTGGCCAATCATGCGCTAAAAATAACGCCAACAACTTTTGGCAAAAGCCTGCACACAGCAGTTGTTGCCGTTGCCGTTGCGTTGCCCTGTGTTTTCGTTAATTATGATTAATTGTTGCTTAGCTTATATCGCGAGACTGCTTCTGCTTACCGTGCATGTTGATGGTGCAGGTTGTGTTGTTGCCGCGATCCAAAACTACAACGCTGGTGGCTGCCATCGCGGCCGCTGTCGTGGCCATTTTGGATTTCTTGCCCGGCCACTAACGGTTCTTCACTCGATCGGATCCTGTGCGCTTGTGTGTTGTGTACTGTTCTAGGCAGCGCCCCCTGGTGGTCGTCCCTCGGAGCTATATTTTTTCAAAACTGTTGCCGTTGCGCCTTAGCATTAAACGCCCGGGTGATCTGGATTCGGATTCAAACTGGCCCCTTGACTGTCGAGCGTCGATTGAACTTTAATTTGCGCATTTACATAATGTTTGCAAAAATTATTCTGCACACAAAGCAGCGCACTCACACTCGGAGGCACGGACACACCAGCCAGCGCGCGCTCACACACACTCGCACGCACAGAGCGCAGCTTGAGTTTTTGTCAATGAACAAATACGTATGGAAAAAACTCGTGCAAAAAACGCCGGCAGACAAAGCGTCGGGATCCGGGCCTTGATGTTGACCCAACGAGCGACCGATTGAAACTAAGCCAGCGTACTCCAACTGGCCGGAGTTTGGTTGCCGGGCGTTGGTAAGCCCCAAAAGCCCCATGGTCGACGAGGGAATGTTCTACATGCAGATGGTGGGGACGCTATTTCAGGGGCGAGCTAATGGAGCTTAAAGTTATTAAGCTAATCATATTAATATATGTTCTTTAAATGTATAGGGCAGGAATTACAATGTACTAGGTACTTAATTTATTTCCCTAATTTCCCTGATATTATATTATATTTTTCTTTTTCTTTATTTAATTAATCAAACTCCATCTATTCGTTATGCATTCTTCATATTGACAAAACTAATTTTACATATGTACATATTTCGACAATTTTCTTGGGTTCCTCCTATTTCTAAACTATATTAGAAAGCATACTTTTTTATCCGATTTCGCCCAAACCCTGTACATATGTAAAATATAAACGAAAAAAATCTAAACAAAATATTTAATATATAAAGGTCAATTACGACGCAGAAACTGGTTAAATAAGAATTTGTAACTAATGGACTTTGACTTTGTAAGGGCAAACGCTCACAATGAGCCTTGTAACGCATAAACGAGCAACAGCTGATTGCGATTTGGCCCAAACCGTTGCTATCGATAGGCAAAATAGCATCTTTGTCGGGGCTCTTCACTACCTTCCCAACAACAGTTGTCCAATCAGAAAAGGTGTGGGCGCGCGAATAAAGATTAACTTAATCCTCAAGATGTAAGCAGTAATCCCATTTAGTCCCTCCCAATCTTCGAGGGGTGGTAAATTTGCTGTGGCCTTCTCACTAATCCCCCCGCCGCATTACTCATTCCCAGAAATGTTGAGGCCGATAACGATTCCCGCGAGCAAGAAGAAGCACCAGTAGACAAGAGCAGAACGAACGGATTGAAATCATAATAAATAAATAGAGATTCAACGCGAGATAACGAATCCAAAACAACATGGCCCGGAAAATAGCCAAGTTCTACAAGCTGGACATCAACCGCACCGAGTGGGAGATACCGGAGACGTACCAGAACCTACAGCCCGTGGGCCAGGGTGCCTACGGCCAGGTATGCAAAGCCGTAGTCCGGGGAAGCAGCACCAAGGTGGCCATCAAGAAGCTGGCCAGGCCCTTCCAGTCGGCGGTGCACGCGAAGCGCACGTACCGGGAGCTGCGCCTTCTGAAGCATATGGATCATGAGAACGTTATCGGGCTGCTGGACGTCTTCCATCCGGGACAGCCAGCGGACTCGCTGGAGCAGTTCCAGCAAGTGTACATGGTGACGCACTTGATGGACGCCGATTTGAACAACATCATACGCACGCAGAAGCTTTCGGATGACCACGTCCAGTTCCTGGTTTACCAGATTTTGCGCGGCCTAAAATACATCCACAGTGCGGGTGTTATACATCGCGACCTTAAACCCTCGAACATTGCGGTGAACGAGGACTGCGAGCTGCGCATTCTGGACTTCGGTCTGGCTCGGCCGGCAGAAAGCGAGATGACCGGGTACGTGGCCACGAGGTGGTACAGGGCGCCCGAAATCATGCTCAACTGGATGCACTACAACCAAACGGTGGATATCTGGTCCGTGGGCTGCATCATGGCCGAGCTGCTCACTGGTCGCACCCTCTTTCCGGGCACCGATCACATTCACCAGCTAAACCTGATTATGGAGGTGCTGGGGACGCCGGCAGACGAATTCATGAGCCGCATCTCCTCGGAGAGCGCCCGAAACTACATCCGTTCTCTGCCGGTCATGCCCCGCCGCAATTTCCGCGACGTCTTCCGAGGCGCCAACCCGCTGGCCATCGACCTGCTGGAGAAGATGCTAGAGCTAGATGCTGACAAGCGCATTACCGCTGAGCAGGCGCTGGCCCACCCCTACATGGAAAAGTACCACGACCCGTCCGACGAGCAGACCGCCGCGCTGTACGACCAGAGCTTCGAGGAGAACGAGCTGCCGGTGGAGAAGTGGCGCGAAATGGTTTTTACCGAGGTGAGCTGCTTCAAGCCGACAGCCGCTTTCGCCGAACTTCTGCCCAAGGAGTAGCAGTTGCCCCAGATCCAGCCCCTGTCCGTTTAATGATGCTATCTGTATACATTTAGATTGAGTCTTCTTTATGCCTAGTTAAAGCGGATGTGCTTAATCGAGATTTCTCTACTCGTCGAATGTAAACACAATCAGGAGGCTATTTATTCTAGAGCGATTTATATTTAGAAACGCTTCAGCGGCTGGATTTAAACATTTGTTGTGCTGTTCACCGCAGAAACACACATTAACCCCAACCGTATGAGTTTATGTATTTTTGAACCTCTACTTTCCGTTCGATGAGTACAGAAATGGCGGTTTGGCTAGGTAGCACATCGAAAATGTTTCCAAAACACACAAAGTCACAGCCTTAATGTCCAGTTCAACTTCAGATTTGGTGTCGGTTTTAACACACAGTTCTTGTGAATAATAATCCTGTAAATGTGAATAGTGTACATGTACATCGTAGTTCATAAGCATCTCGCGGCCAGTAACTATAAAAAGAGCACTAGTGTCTACATACGTTGAATCCAAATAAATGTGTGCTATGTATTTTACAAAAGTAGATCCTCCAGATATCTCTCGAATTCCCTTTCCCTGGAGGGCTGCTCCTGGGCGAGATCAGGTTGCTTTAGCCAAATCTTCTCGTCTGCCGTGGGCTCCTCCTGCTCCACCTGCTTCTGTTCCGCTTCTGCCTCGACTTCCAAAGACGATGGTGCCGCTGCGTCCTCCTCTTCGCCTTCTGTGGAGGCAGAGGCTTCGTCCTCCGCATTAAGCTTGCGTCGCTTGCGTTTTCTTTCAGCCTTGCGTTCCTCCTTCTCCCTGCGGCGCTGCTTCTTGTACTCCTTTTTCTTGGTGCGGTAGTTTAGCTGTTCCGTGTGCGTGGGACAAAGGCGCACCTAAAATTGGAAAATTAATTATTAAATAAACAGAGAGCAAATATAGAACTCTTTTGAAAGCCACCTTGACCAACGCATTCATGGGCGTTTTCTTCTCGATGTACTTGAAATTAACTTCCCAGCTACGCAGACCCAACCGCTCTCCGCAGTGCCGACTACCACACTGGAACTGCCCGATGCCTGTGACCACCTCCTGTTCCGTTCGCCATCGCAGGGCTATCTTGTTCTCCTTGTAGCGGGACAGATCAGCTATGCAGTATTCCTTGAAGAGCTTCTTGTAGTACCGCAAGGCCAGACGCTGCTCCCAGCTCAGGGAATCGGTGTCCACCTCTTCATCCTCCTCCCACAGGAAGCGGTGGTTCTCCCGTATCACGTCGATATCTCTCTTATGTCGGCGCGCTTCCGCCTCCGCTGGCGAGTTGAGAACATAGTGGTTAAGGATGTAGCTATGCCTCTCCTTCGACGAAAGGTTGTTCAGATTTATTGGAAATAATTTTGGGTCGCTCATTGTTATTGTTGCAAACCGAGTTCGATTACCAATTGTTCTTTTATCGATGTATCGATATAGAAATATCGGAAAATCAAAAGCGATAGTTTATCACCAAATCAAAAACGTATGAGGTACGAATATTAATTTACGATCTACTTTTTATTATTTAAAATTCCTATATTCTACGAACGATTAAAAATGATTGAAAATCATTAAAGTTAAAAATTCCTATTATTTAGTTCTTGTTATTCGGATTTGTATGTATATTGTAGTGGATATTCAATTTAGATTTTTTCTAGCTAACTTTTTAATCGGAATTACTGCAATATGTCACAATATATAAATATACAACAGTGATGCCAATTTGTACTTTTTTCGAACAGATTCATCCTGTGTTTAACGCTTCTTCGGAAAAAAATAAAAATCATCCGCATGCCTGAAATCTGTCCTTTTTTATATTATTCATCCGGAAATCTGTCCTGTTTTCGGTAGATCGAATTTTGAAATCCAAAAAGGACTCAATTCTGCCTATTTTAAATATATTTTCAATACATTCTAAGATTAAAAGCAAAATAATTTCACAATATTCCAATACTCACCTAATAAATTGGGAAAATATTGAAAAAACTTCAAAATGTTGGTCAGAAGTGAAGAGGTATCGGGATTCTGCAGGCAACAAACCTTATAAGGTCCTGGTGAATTTTGCTCTAAGCCCGCTTTCATTGCCATGGTCAAATGCTAAGGTAAAAAGTTTTTAGCCAAAATTAGGAACCGTTTAGAGGTAGATAAATGCCATTTTGGCAATCAGGTAAATATATATATATATTTTCAAAAATTTACCACCTATAAATTCATTTAGAACAAATAAACTTTTTGTCCTTTTTCTATCCTTTTTTTTTTATATTTTCATCCTTTTTTTCCTGTTTTTTTTTTCGCAATCTGTCCTTTTTTTCGAAAAAATTTTGGCATCACTGATATACAATGTATGACATATTTGCAGTCATTATAGGGCGTTGGGGCCGTATCTCATTACGCACACCACCGAACACAATATTATTGTTTGATCCACTACAGTGGGGAAATTTGGGGCCAGTCGCTAAAAGTGTATGTATGTTTCGATAGATTTCCGGTACTTTTTAGCACATCGCAAAGGGGAGCTGATGACGACGCCTCGTCACAATAAAACTGAAAATTAAAAGAATAAGAGAAGCCTAGGGAAAGCGGATTCCCTCAATTATCAATGGCTTGCAGTTGCAGCCCGCTGTTCTTTGTCTTTCTGCGAAAGAACCTGCTCTACTTGCGCTGCAACTTCCTGCCACTGCTGTGCATCTGCACGGGACTCGTCGGCGTACTATGGGGATATTTGCACTGGTCTATTAAGCCCCCTGTGCCGCAATTGACGGACTTCGAGCCCAAAAATGAAGTGAGTAAAAGCCCCTGCCTAATGCGTTGGCACTGTTGTTGTCTTGGGTCCCATGACCGCGATTGTATTTCTAATGAATTTATTATCTGACGTCAGCTGGTACTGAAACAATTGTATTTCCCGGGAAATGATTTTGACTATATATACTATGCGCCCAGCATCGAAAATGTGGAGGATATCGTGGACCTACTGCGTCTGGACTTGCAGATTGCCCCAGAGCGTGAGTAAGCATGATAATTTCTGAGAAAGGATTTGATAAACTTTCCGTTTCAGGATTCCGTGCTTACAACAGCACTTCTGAGATGCAGCTGGAACTGGAACAGCAGTGCAGGGGCAGCTGCTTCGCCATCAACTTTGAGCAGGTGCCCAGCCGTGGTAGTGCCGGGAAGTTCCGATACAGCTTGAGCTCGAATCACATGCGCCTTTCGCCCAGGAAGCGATTCGTAAATGACGAGGAAGTCAATCGCCAGAAAGGTCCGTGGTCCCATTGTTCGCGATCAACGGCTGACTCTGTGCTTTGTTCTTTCAGACGACGATGACTACATTCGGTCGGGATTCCTAACCCTGCAGCTGA
This sequence comes from Drosophila lini, assembly GCA_018905715.1. Lineage (NCBI taxonomy): Eukaryota > Metazoa > Arthropoda > Insecta > Diptera > Drosophilidae > Drosophila > Drosophila lini. The sequence goes on from JAEIIL010021968.1 coordinate 10,353, forward strand.
TACTGGACAAACAATATATGAAGTATCAGAGCCTGGAGGCAAACTACAACATACTGGTTAGTTCCATGCCTAACTTGGAGGTGGCCAGCATGGACAGTCACCGACTCATCTACTTTGGCACCTTGTTCAGCGTTATCTTCAGCGTGGTTCTGCTGAGCACCTTCGTGGTTCCCTTTGTGGAGGAGAAGCAGAACGGGTTGAAGGAGTTCCTTAACCTGGTCACGCCCATGAGTTTCCTTAACGGCCTTACATTCTTTCTTATCCGTCTCGTCTGCTATGCGGCGCTACTTCTCTTCGTCCTCATCCTTGCCTATTGCTACGAGGCACTGGGACTAATCCGCTTCGCCTACGTAGCCGTGCTGTTCCTGCTTTACATTTTGGCCACCATGTCGTATGCATATCTTATATCGGTTTGCTTTCATTCAGGTAACCAAACCTTCGCCCGCCTGATTATTCCTCTTTACTTTAACTGCTTACTTCCATTCCAGTCTTTTATGCTAAGATTGGTGGCCTGGTGATGTTGATCATTCCATATGTGTTTACCTTTGTTCGCAGCTGGGCCACCGCACTGGCCTTCTACTTCTTTAGCACAAATGCCTTTCTAGAGGGTCTGGACGTTTTCCAAACATTTTCCAACAAGCGTAAGACTAACAGCCACAATGCGAGGGAACTTTTTTAACTTGTCACTTGACTGTCCATTGTAGATCGCACCTTTGGAGGAGCAGATCTCTTCCGTGAAGTTAAATATGACTCCAGTCGGATGTTCTGGATTTACATTGTCTTGCTGTTCCAATCTCTCATGTACGCCCTTGTCTACAACTACTTGGGTTGTGTGTTTCCCGGACCGGGTGGCCTGAAGCGCCCATTTCTCTTCTTCTTAGACGTAAGTAATAGTCTTAGTTTCCTATGTACCGGACTTAAATTCGCGCTTTCGTTCGGTGCCCGGTCATATCGCACATGTATCGCCACGTTAAAATATCGATTTATGTCTTTGGTGTCTCAACTTTCCCGTAAAATAACGATACAGTATCTGTATGTCTTTTAAATAGGACGCTTAGTTTAAAAGTTTGGCAACTTAACTTTCATTTTCAATTTACAAAGTACAAGTTATTTGTACTCATAACTCTCATTTACGGTCCCTGAAATGATCGACTTATATAACTACTTTGTTAAATGCCCAATGCACATAATTTACTATCTCTCGCGGTTTAAACTTCGGTTAATTTCAGTGACGGTTTCGGTTGCGGTTATTTTTTTAAGTCGATTTAAAGCGGAAGACTCACTTTTTCGGTTACGGTTTAACTCGTTAATTGGTATGTTTTCCCAACTAAATTGGCCTAATTTGCCTAAGTCGATTTCTCAATTCCTGCATTCCTAGCCCAAAACCTATCAGAAGCGGCAGCGCAATGAATATACGACCGCACCAAGAGGCACACACGCCATCATCATCACGGAGCTGTGCAAGAAGTTCCAGACAAGTAAACGAGAAACGCTCATTTCTGACAACCTAAGTATGACGATCAACAACAAGGAGATTACTGTGTTGCTGGGCCACAACGGGGCCGGGAAGACCACGATGATGAATATGATAATGGGTGAGCATGAGCATAACCTTGGGATGAAATCATTCGCATGCTGACCGCCTTTTTTGCAGGACTGGTGCCGAAGGATTCGGGCAAGATAGTTGTCTGCAGCGAGCGCGACGTGTCCTCATATCGCCACCTGATCGGCTTCTGTCCCCAGCACAGTGTATTTATGAGCTACATGACCTGCCACCAGCACTTGGAGTTCTTTGCCCAACTTCGCGGAGAAACGCGCAGCAATGCCCGCAGATGGGCGGATGAGAAGCTCATGAAGCTGGGGCTGAGTGACAAACAAAACGAGTTCGGACGAAACTTATCTGGTGGCATGAAGAGACGCCTATCCCTGGGCATAGCAATCGCTGGAAATACCAAGTAGGGCGCCAGCTGCCTAGGTCTCCTCATAAACCATACTTAGATCTTAATATTTCTTGCAGAATTGTTATTCTCGACGAACCGTCATCAGGACTGGATATCAACTCACGGCGCGAACTGTGGGACATTCTGTTGAATCTGCGCAAGGAGAAGGCCATTCTTGTAACCACCCACTACATGGAGGAGGCCGAGGTGCTCGGCGACACCATCTGCATACTCGCCAATGGCAAGTTGCAGACTACGGGAACCCCCCTGGAGCTCAAGCGCAGGTCTGACATCGGTTATCGCCTAAAACTGGAGGTCAGCGACTTCACAAACCGAGAAAACGAAATCATGCAAATAATACGCGACTATGTGCCACCGGCCTCCGTCCTGGTAAGATCCCTAAATACATCAAATCGACCTTATATGCGACTTCTCCATAACTTTTCACTGCCTTTTCCGATTAGAATGTGGTGAAACCGACCGCAAATATCTGTCTGCCGTATGCGTATAAAAAACAATTCCCAGAAATGCTTCACAAGCTTGAGACCAACATGAATCAGTTGGGTATTCAAACGATTTCCATGACTGACACAACCCTGGAAGATGTGTTTTTAAAGTATGCAACTTGGATTGACTTGGGTTTAGTGATTTACTAAAATAATCATTTGATCACTTGGTAGATGTGCCGGAGAGCAAGACCAGGTGGATACTCCGGACGGATCTCGGACTGATATGCCGCTCTTAGCTCCCTATAAGCGTTTACCCAGCCAACACGTTGAACCTAGCCTTTTGCAGCTTTGGCTGGCAGTGTTCTACAAGAAGTGGACGTTTGTCTCGCAAGAATGGCTGTACTCTTTGATCATGGTGAGCATTGCTGAAAATATTGGAATTATTCTCACGAATTGGTATGGTGCTAGGACTATTATTAAAAAATTAAAAAAATGTACTTGATTCTATGAAGTGACTGTCTGTTTTGCATGTTTTCGTTTCATAGTATCATAGTTCAAAGCACAATGCCTCTGATTTAGACCTTATTAAAACATACCCCGCTGTATGAAGTTTTCCTATCAAAATAACAAAAAATCTAATTTTCTCAAATCGAGACAAAAATATTGTTAAATCTGGTTTAGAATATGCTAAATGCCTTCAAATTCCATTCCATTTGAGAACTTTTAACTTTTTTGAACCCTTGATCTTTCTGGAGAATTACCCATATGTATATCATTTCCCTAGCGAGCATTCGCTGCGTAGCCGCTGTAGTGGCCTGATAAGCAAAAAAGATTAGGTTGCATTACAACGTTACTGTATTTTTCCATTGTTAACCTTATCTTCCCGCCAGCTATGCCTTCCCTTCGTATGCGTTTTTGGTGCTATTCTCGCCATGCACGCCATGTCTGTGGTGGAGAACGAGGAGGCTTTGCCGCTGAAACTCAGTCAAATGGGCAGTGGAATCGTCTACATATACAATCCGACGGGGCACCATGGTCAGGTGGAGCAGCAACTACGTCAGCAGATCGAGCTAAGCGGGATCACTGCGAAAACAATGCAGGTCCGTGGGGACAACGATGTGAAAAATGGTATGCTATACATTTCGTGCTGGGAATTCGAATAACTTGATGTCTATAATTGTTTTTTCGTGTAGAATCCCTCGACTTGCAACGCGACAACTTGGCCGATTTCCTCGAACAGGTGGTGGGCATTATTGACATGTACGGCGACGGCAGGGGCACTGGCGAAGCGACGCCCACAATAGAGATCTACTTCTCCGGGAATCGCTACCATAGCTCTGTGGAACTGATTAACCTGGTGGACTCCGCCATGCTTAGGCTAGACCGGCCAGAGTCAGATATAGATGCGACCTATGTTCCCATCCGACGTTTTATCAGCGACATAAGCGCCTCCAGGCTGGAATACTATGCGGTCATCGTGTCAGTGGGAATGTTCTTTTGCATGTTTTACTTCATTGCCCTGCCCTTCAGGGAATACGCGAACGGTTTCCGCAGGCTTCAGACCATGTCACGATACACCTACTGGGCCTCTCACTTTACCTTTGACGTGCTGACTCTGGCCGTCGTCTGCGTGTCTCTGCTCCTCCTGCAACAGTTGTTCATGCCCGCTGAGCTCTATTCCAAGATGGAGCTGCAGATGATTGCGGCGAGTATATTTTTCTACGGATGCAGCTACCTGCCGATTCTATATGCGTTGGGCAACAACTTCAAATCCATTTCCACTATATCCACCTACCTGCTCCTAATGCTGATTGTTTCGGGTAAATGACCTCTACTTCTGGGCTGCATTACTTATTTAAATTGTCCAATTATTTTCTCCTTAGCCATCGCCCCCCTAATAACCTCCAGCACCTCGTCCGCGATGAAACTGCACGAGACGAAGATCGCATTCTTGTGCTTCCTGCCGGATTTTAATCTGAACCATCAGCTCCGCATTATCAATGAAAACTTTATTACCCGCCGACGGGTCGTGGCTCCCGGAAAAACACAGCATCTGCTCAGCGAGGAGGTCTTCTTTGCCTACGCCATTGCGGTGTGTGTGCTGGTCATGGCGTTCTTTACCGTCGTCCTGGAGCACAAGTATCTGCGCCGGAAAGTGCAAGACGCCTTCTATCGAAATATTTCAATGTTCACGCAGAAAAAGAACTCGCTGCGCACCAGTCCCAGCGGCACCCACCTGTCAATTGATTGCGCCAAGGAAGAGCAGCTGGTCAGAGAGCTCATGGAACGTCCTTCAGAGGGCTATCCCCTGGTTGTGAGTGGCCTTCGCAAGCGATACCAGGACAAGGTGGCTGTCAATGGACTCAGCTTTGCGGCACAGCGGGGCGAGTGCTTCGGTCTGTTGGGCGTCAATGGAGCGGGCAAGACCAGTACCTTCCAGATGATCGCTGCCAACTTGGCGCTCGACGGCGGCAGCATCTGCATAGATGGCATAGAGATTCGACAGAATGAAGTGGCTTACCGTCATCGCTTTGGCTACTGCCCACAGTACGATGCACTGAACAAGTTTATGACCGCCGAACAGTGCTTACACTACATGGGCCTGCTGCGGGGCTTGAGCAGCTCCGCTGAGGGGCCGGCCAGCGTCAAGGAGAACGTAAAGTACTGGCTGGAGAAGATGCACCTGACCAAGTATCAGCAGGTGGAGGTGCGCCATTATTCGGGCGGCACAAAGCGGAAGCTATTGGCCGCCATGGCCATGATCGGGGCACCCACGCTGGTGCTTCTGGACGAACCCACTACCGGCGTAGATCCAATTTCGAGGCGATTTTTATGGCAGTGCATTAAGGACTTTCAAGGACAGGAACGGACTGTGGTGCTTACTTCGCACAGGTAAGAACCATTTTTCGAATAATATCTATTTGTTTTCTTCAGGTTTTCGAGTTGAGGGGATTAGATCATAGTTGCATTTACATTTTTTAAATCGACCTTGCCAGTTTGCCAGAATTGTGTTGACCATGACAGTACCTTTTTTTTTTCAGTGCAGTACTTCGCCTCCCTATATCTCGAAAATTTGGCAATATTTTAACTTATAAAAAAGTCAAAAGTGCAAAACACGGGCCAAAAAAAAACGGTATTTAAAAAATACGTTATTGAAAGTTTTCGAGGAACGAAACCCCTTTTATTCTTCAGTCAAAGCTCACAGTTGATCTTCTCTTTTAAAGTTGCTTAGAGTCGAAAAAAATTGAATTGGTAAGCAAAATCGGCCTTTAATTTTACTTTGTCTGAAATACTACTCGTTGGAAGAACACTAATTGCCTTATGATACCATAACGACGGGTTTTCAATCGCTATCATTAAGTAAAGTAAGTAAGTAAGCGTATAACTCTAAAAATATACGTTGTGTGATTATAAACAGTTCCAATCCCGAGGACTCCTGGCAATCAGGCTTCGTCTCCCGAAGTCTCCGATAACCTATTTATAAACTCGATAAGAATTACGTAAATCAAATATGGGCAGCACCAAACAACTCTGAGGACGTAAAATAATATTTATTTATTTGAATTCCTTTTTTTGTTTGCATTGTTTTTTACACATGACATTGCATGTGCCAGGGCCTTTTCTGGCGACTGATGGCCATTCAACATACCTATGCTGACTGTAAAGTGATATAAATATGTTAAAATTAAATATCTACAATATTTTGCACAAAAATACATACGGATTAAAACCGAAAAAAATTCGGGAAATGCCCTAAGAGACTTCTTCCCATTCACGCCATCCATGTTGAAGTCGCAAATAAGCGATTCTGCCAACACCCCTTTTAGTGATTTAGTAAGAGTGTTGCTATTCAGCAAGTCAGTTATGGCTAGAATCTGTAATAATAGAAATAATCAGTTTTACCGGCTATAGTCGCGCATTTACTAATATTGTACTAACGTAGGCATTTTTTGTGCTGGGGACTATTTTGAATTCAAGTGCTGCCAGGGCTTCTTGGTCTGGGATCGGGAACGTTTCCTCGACTCCAACATCTTTTGACGTTCCTTTTAGGACAAGTTTTAGCAGGGCCGTCAGCTTTGACACCTGTAGAGTACTCTTTGCCAACTCTTTGCTATTCGCCTCTAACATTTTGGTGTTGGCCTCGAGCTTACTTTCCAAAGACAGGATCCTCTTCCCCAGCTCACCCATCTGATCCTTAGGCCGGGATCCTTGGTCCAAATGTGTCTTCAAATATTCCTTATTGTCTTTTGTGCTAGGTCCTGGGTCTACATCTAGGTCCTCGCTTTCCATTTCATAACGCCTTTTTACTGCACATCGCTGTGAGCCAGCCATATCAGTTTTCTAATTTTATTTTGGGTTATAACTTTGTTTTTTTATTTAGTGATGAAAGAAATATAAATAAGTATTAGTTTAAAGCGTGAATTGTGTGGAATCTTTTTATCAAAATAAAGACAATTCCATCAGTTAACAACAAATATAAAGCAAAATATAAGTGCAGTTTGACTTCTGTTTGCCTTCATTGATTTGAACTTCGATGGACTAAGCCCAATAGATTTGTTTTTATTATTTTTTAACATGGTCGACAGGAATTTTATCTACTACTCTACTCTAAAATAGATAAATGGATTTTCTTAAAACTGTATACATATGTATATTTTGGTCGATATTATTTTTTTCAGTGTAGTGGTCCGATGTTATTTTGTGGCTCGCGAAATTTGCACCCAAACTTCACTTTTATCATTAGGTTTAAATACGTTCCACAGTTTCATTCCGTTTCAGGCGTTTTATATATGTATGTATGTATGTACGAATTTATTTAAATGTACATATGTATGTATGTATGTATGTATACATATCGCACAACTTTAACCAGAAACAGATGGTATTGAAACACAATTGCAATAATATACCGGTAATGCGCTTAGACCGGGGTGACGGAACTTCAAAATCAAGTGGGCAAATAAATGTAGTAATTAATAACAAATCACTTTAATTACTTGCCTAATACGACAAACCTATAAAAACTTGAATTAAATGCTTGAGCTCGCAGCCACAGTCAAATTCAAAATGAACAAACTGCAAATTTTGCGTGACGCGTGTTAGGGTATATCTGGCTTGTTTAATACCTTACAATTAGAACCACATTTTATTTAAAACAAGCATTTTCTAAAAAAGTCATTAGAATAATTTTTTACTCAAATTTCATTAATACCCTTCCATCTATTATTTGTATTCGAAAATAAATATATGTAAATACAAGTGAAATATAAGCGATACCAGGATTTTGTTGGCCTTTATTGTTTCGAACTTCGAACATGTCGCAAGGAAAGTGAGAAGCTGAAGGGGTGATTGAGCATATATGTCCACATATACAATCGTATTTTTGTTTTGTATTTTAAAGCTAGCACTGAAAATTCTTTGAGTGACTACTCTCTATTGTTCATTAACCATACAGTACATTTTGGTAAAGCTAAAATCGCTGAATTGTTCTTTGCGAGGTTAGCTATACTTAACAAAGACATTTAGCTTATACTTATTTATATATGTATTGTTATGTGGAGGGTTAAGAGGGTGCCTTCCAAGCCGAGACTTCTGTGTCCGTTAGATGTATAACATAGGTGTTGATCGCTGCTTTTCGGGTTGAGACCTCTGTGTCTCAAAAAGGTCGATTGATGCCTTCAGCCACGACATTGTAGTCGTCTGTAGGATGATTATCGTATTTCTTTGTCGAGTGAAAAAGGGTTTTACGAAAACGAAGGCTTCGTTTAACAAAGAGGTTT
>JAEIIL010021970.1:0-49740 GCA_018905715.1 Drosophila lini
AAATTAATAACATTATTTTGCACATACAAAATTAATAATTGCCTTTTATATATTTTATTTAATATAGCATAAAATGTATATATATATATAATATAAAATATAATAAAAATTTTCGATGTTTTAACGATATATCGATGTTTTTTTGGAAAACATCGAGGTTTTGAAACATCGAAGTTGAAAACTATCGATGTACCCACTATCGATAGTTTTGCAGCTCTAGTTGACGGTTATTTTTTGCCGTTCAGTTCCGTTCAGGCCGAGTACCGACGCACCGAGTTGGGGGTTGTTTGTAAGCCTGCCCAACGATGGATGCTAGCCTCAAGGACTCCACTCCCGCCCCCAAAACGAACTCAAGCTGTGCGATGAAGTAACTGTGTGTGTGTGTGCGTGTGGGAGTGGGTCTTTGGCTGTGTGGGTTGTCTGTGTGCGTCTCGTCCTCGGTTGTAAATCCCACGTAACTGTAAATTTTATGTCAAGCTATTTTCCCTTTTCGGCTCCAGGCTCGAATGTTTAACGATACTTTGGCACTTTGCGAATATTGTTATTGTTGATTGGCAATAGTCGAACTGCGATTCGATTCTTGTTTCATGCAAATTATTCGAAAATGTTCTCGGAAAAATTATAAAGAAAAAAGCAGAGGGGCTTTTCGAAGAAGAACGGCAAGTCCCGTTAGCTGTCGGTGCGCTACGTAGAAATGCTACGTTTCACTTTTAAACTTTTTATTCCTGTTTTATATTTTTATGTATTGGTATGTGATGTATAAACTTTTCGGTGGTTGCGACAAAAGCGTGCGGTAGAATTTCAACTAATGATGCGCGGACCGGCGCGAAAGGAAAGCGTCCGCCGCCGTCGAAAGAAAAAAAGCTAATGACGGAATGCGCAGCAAGGATGTGCACACGAGCCGTTACGAATTCGAAATTGTCTGTCGCTGCAGGCAGTCCTTGTAAAATTATTCAGATAGAGGCAATTTATGTTTTCGCAGCAAGTTTTCCACCAAAACCGTTAAATTCCCGAGTTCAGCCCAAAAGTAATCTATTTATTCGTACATTTAACTGTAGCCCGCGACGTTGTGCAGCACTGCGCCCAAGCAGCCGCCGGAACGCCAGCTGACTAGTGGCGTTGTCCAACACTGCATACTAAAATTTATCGTTTGGAAAACATGCGCTGCTATTACGAGGAGCTGGGGCTCCAAAGGGACGCCAACGATGGCGACATCAAGACCGCCTACCGCAAGCTGGCCCTGCGCTGGCACCCGGACAAAAACCCCGACAGCTTGGAGGAGGCCAAAGAGCGATTTCAGCTGATCCAGCAGGCGTACGAGGTCCTTTCGGACCCGCAGGAGCGTTCTTGGTACGACAACCACCGCGAGCAGATTCTGCGCGGCAAGAACTCGGAGTACGCAGAAAACTGCCTGGATGTGTTCCAGTACTTCACCAGCAGCTGCTACAAAGGCTTCGGCGACGACGCGCAGGGATTTTACCGTGTCTACGGCGACGTCTTTGTCCAGATCGCCTCGGAGGACATAGAGTTCATGGACGGCGACGACCACCTTGGTCTGGCGCCCGAGTTTGGCAACGCGGATAGCAGCTACGAGGAGGTGGTGGGTCCCTTTTACGCCTTCTGGCAGGCCTACAGCACCAAGAAAACCTACGAGTGGCTCTGTCCGTACGACGTCCGCGAGATCAAGGAGCGCTTCATCCTGCGCAAGGTGGAAAAGGAGATGAAGAAGATCGTCCAGGCGGCCCGAAAGGAACGAAACGAGGAGGTGACCATGGCGCTCAAACAAACTTTCTTTGTTTTCTGATCTGTTTTCCAATTTCTCTGCAGGTGCGCAACCTAGTAAACTTTGTTCGCAAGCGGGATCGCCGAGTGCAGGCCTACAGGCGGGTGCTGGAGGAGCGGGCCGAGGCCAATCGCGTGAAGCAGGAGGAGAAGCGCAGGGAGCAGCTGCGGAAGCGGCAGGTGGAATTGGCGGCCGCTAGGGAGAATAAGGTCTACAATGAGGGCTACGAGGAACAGCTGAAACAGCTGGCACAGCAGTATGGCAGTGATTCGGACGAGTACACGGATGACGAGGATGAAGACAACGATGAAGGCGACGTGGACTCTGAAGACGAAAGCGATGCACACGCCGATACCCTGGAAGTGGAGTACGTAGACGACCTCTACTGCGTGGCGTGCAACAAAACCTTCAAGAACGCCAAGGCGCGGGCCAATCACGAGGAGAGCAAGAAGCACCGAGAAAACGTGGAACGGATGCGTCAGGAGATGGAGGCCGAGGAGGAGGCCTTCAAGGGCGATGACTCCCACGAAGACAGTTTAAACGGAGTGGAAGAGGTTCTGGAGGAATTGGAAATCGCCGATGATCACGTATCCGGCGACGAGGCGCTTAGCGAAGAGGAATCAACGCAGACCAAGCGCAGCAAAAAGAATAAAAAATCCAAGAAAGCGGCTGCCAAGCAAGTTCCGGAGGAAGCCAGCGATGGTCCAGACGAGCCCATAGACCTGAAGACTGCGACGAAGAGCGAATCCGAAGACGACGACTGGAGCAGGGGCAAAAAGGCGGCAAAGAAGAGCAAAAACAAAAAGACAACGTCAACGAACAAAGTGAAGCCCGCAGAGCAAGCAGGTCCAGAACCAGCACCCAAGGAAGCCAGGCCGACACCTGCGACCAAGGACGGCGATGAGGATCTCGAGGCGGCAACGCCGCAACACACCTGCGTCACCTGTCGGCTCGTCTTCGACTCGAAGAACAAGCTGTTTGCGCACCTAAAGAAGACGAACCACGGCGTCTACATACCCAAGGCCAAGCCAGATGTCGAGGGCAAGCCGCCCGGCAAGGCCAAGGGCAGGCGCAACAAGTAACCCTGGAGGGAAAGCCTCGTATCCGTACAGTAGAAAAGTTAGACGTTTATTTATGCTAATGTTAAAGATAATTCGAGAATGAAGTTAAGTATGCTCGCTCTAAGCCAGAGATTGTGCTCCTTATTTGCGGAGGCAGCTACGGAATGCAGACCAGCTTGCTGCCGGACTCCACGCTCCGGCGAACACGGGAACGCATGTTGGAAGACTCCGCCTTCAGGCTCAGGCCGGCGGCCGCAAAGGTGAGTAGCACGCCGATAACTGCGCAGTAGAAGGAGATTCCTGCGGCGGGATTTTCAGATTTAAGTTTTGTCAGCGGGGAATTTAACACAATTACCTATGCTGCAGTCGGCGGGATAAAACGGTTCCGCTTCCGGACCGCACAGGCGTTGGACCCGAGTCGCCCGCCAGCCCAGCGGGTGCAGGAAGAGGGCCAGCATCACGCTTATTCCTAGAAAACGGTCATTACGTCATTGTGTTGAAGCAGGTGGGCACCGGAGCACTTGGTTTCTCACCTGACACCACCTGGGCGCAGGCGGTCATGTTGTGGATGCTCTTGCCGAAGGCCGACTGGCGACAGCAAGTGAGCAGGGTCAGCAGCACCGTGACCGACAGAAGGGTGAAGCCCAGCGAGACGAAGAACATGGCAGCCTTCCACTCGCCGGGATAGACGCTGCTGTCCGTGGCCAATCCGTCCAGGTCGAAGCGGCCGCAGTGGAAGCCCCCCTCCTGCATCACCTTGCAGCGTGTGTAGATGCCCACCGATGACTGGCGCCGAGGATTTGCGGCTTGGGCGGGGCCCAGTAGCCACTTGGGCGTGACCAGGGCCACGGCGAACAGCATGTCGGCCACCAGGCTGCAGAGGAACCACACCAGGCTGGCGCTCGTGATGATAACGTAGCACATATTGGCTTCTCCGATTTGAGATTTCGATTTTAGCAAGTTCACAGATCGCCAGCGACGTCAGCACTGGCCGGATAGATAATAGACTCTAAGCGCTCGGCTCTCGCTCGGTCTGAGCACGCACATCCCACACCCACCCACAGCTATGGCACCGCAACAGCGTCACCCACCACCGCTGCGCCAGTCGCCACCACCAGCAGCGCTGGGGCTAGAACTTCCTCCCAGCTGACCAGCCCGAAATGGAATTGTTTATTTTATGCTTTCGCCGTTCGCTGTTATGCGCTCGCCTTTTGCGTCTGTTGTCTGTTTTATGTTATTCACCCCGCACACACACGCTCACTGCTGGAGGAGGGGGTGGGGCTGAAGATGGGCTATGGACTATGGTGGGGGAGGGCAGTCCAGCGGTCGCGTCAAGTACTCAATTTGTAGTTGCAATCGAAGCGGAGAAAGAAAAAATGAAAGAGCACATGAAAGAACTCTGCTGCCTCGATGGCGTTTTCGCTAATCCCCCCAGCGGCGGTGGCTATTTGGCAAACTCTGTGCCACACTCTTCTGGACTTCCGTTCGCGCAGGCGTCGCCTATTTTGTTGCCGTTGCTGCTGCTCCACTGCGTCACCGCTCGCCGACACCAACCGACTGAATGAATGGGGCGCATTAAAGCCAGCTGCAGTCCCGGTTCCCAGACAGAGACGAAGACGGCGACGGAGCCAGGCCCCAATTGCAGCACTGCGAGAAATTCTTTGTGATTATAGACCATTGGTTCCTCGTTCTAAAAGTATGTAAGTAGAGTGCACTGATTAAAGATTACAATATTTAATGGGGACTAATATTTAATTGTAGAACTGTCCTAAATCTAATATTATTGTCTGATTTGTAAAGAGAAAGAACTAGTCTCTTTATATTAATAATTAATGATTAAAAACATCATAACTTTCGCAAAAGGGCATTCATTTCCATTTAGAAAGCTGTGTTTAGTGTTTTATTAAGGATAATTTCGTTTTATTAAGGATAATTAATTAATAAATTTTTGGGAACATCAAAATTTTAAAAATGCGTTAATTTCAATTTGGAAAGAGTTTTTGTGTTAGTTATAATAAGGTTAATAAATCAACATACTGTATTCAATTTTTTTTAAATCCATTTGTTCAATCAATCATGGCCTAAAAATATTATAATTAAGTCAAAAATGCAGCAAATTTCATTCGGAAAGCGTTTTTATGTTAGTCTTCTCTAGGTTAACAAATCTGCATACAGAATTTTACATTTTCTGAAATCAAAATTTTTGACCATTTTTGACAATTTTAACGATGTAACCCCTTATAAAATTTTCAAAAATGGTGACATTTTTTTTTTTTGTTATACATGGCCCAGTCGACTCGGCTGATGATTCTGATCAAGAATATATATACTTTATAGTGTCGGAAATGACTCCTTCACTGCGTTGCAAGCTTCTGACTGATTATAATAGCCTGATGATAGGGTATAAAAATACAAATACGAGTTGAAAGAATGGATTAAAGCGCTAGATAAACAAATATTTATTTATTTTCTTAAAAATACATGACACATTTAATAATTTAAATTAAATATAAATAAGTAAAACTCAAACAAGCTTTGAAGGCAGTTGACTGAACTGCAAAGTAAGTCTTAGTTCAATTAGGACGACACTCGGTGGGGCAGCTGTAAATTTATAAAATTAAAAAAATTTTTAAATTTATAAAACAATTAAAAAATTCCTTTATTTTCTCCAAGTGCGGACATGCAGATGTGGGCGCCGTCGCCGCAACATCGAGAGCGCGGAAATCCAGACATTCCAGAATCGGGCCGCTAAAGTGCTCTCCCTGGCTATATCTCGCTCTCCGCGCACACACACATGATCGAGTTGGATCCGATTCGACAACTCCACCAGCGGCAGCCCCACTCCCCCACTCCCTGGCCGAGAGGGTGAGTGAGTAATGCGGCGGCGTCTGGTCGACTCGATTCGATCGATGCAAATGGCTCTGCTGTAATTCCGATCGGGGCAATCTCCGGTCGAGCGGTTATCAGTTGACCGCGGCCACTGGGGGCCATTGCGTCATCTGGCTGGGCGCACTCTGTTTGCGTACAGCGATCGTGACCGAGTCCGTAATGAGATCCGCACACAAATTGCGCCGCCTGAGGAAATCACTTTCACTCTCGTTTTCGTCGCCGGAACATTATCCGCCAGGGAGATCACTCTCAGTTGACCAAGATGTTGCGTTGGATGGCTTTCCTGCTGCTGCTCCTGGGAGGCACCCTGGTGCAGGCTCACTATTATTACGACTACGGCTACTGGGAGATTAACGAGCCACCACCGCTCTGCTCCGACTATGAGATGCTAGTGGTTAATACGCACCAGTGCGTGAGACGCTGCAACATTGTCTGCCGGAACGGCATCTGCTTTGAGGACGGACCCTGCCCCTGTGCCGACCAGTATATGGGGGCGAATCCGGACGGTCTGGTTTGTGCCGCCGAGTGCTTGCCCGGGTGCCAGGCGGCTGGTGGCTACTGTGCCGCCCCGGATCTGTGCGTGTGCCGCAAGGACAGACACTACTACTTCGATCCTCTGTCTCAAAAGTGCCGGCATAGGGCTGCCCGTCTTCTGGATCCCTGCCTGGGGTAAGTGAGCTATCTATGAGTGGAGTGGAGTAACAGGATGATGTCCTTTGCAGGCGCTGCACTCATGGCACCTGCTCCTCCGACGGCCAGTGCACCTGTGCCCAAGGCTACGAGCTGCGGGCCACCCTGCTCCATGGGCAAAAGTGCATGCCCATCTGTGATCAGTGAGTACCGACCTCTGACGAACTGTAGCCTCTACTTATTCTCGCTCATCTCTTCCAGTGACTGCGGACCCCACGCCTACTGCTTCGCGCCCAACTTGTGTGCCTGCCGGCACAAGCACCTCCATTATGCTCGCAACGGCATCTGCTCCAGGGACTATTGACCCTGGGATCAAGTCAGCTGCAACAGCCGGGGCTGTTTTAGGTTCCCGTAAACGTCTTCCAGCCGAAATTGCTGAATTTCCGCGGTTTGTAAATATGTAGTCCTGATTTCTTATTTATTTAAATTAAATTAATTATTGTTTAAGCAAAATTTAATTTTAAAATCAAAGGAATTATTAAGAGAGTCCTCAAACCGATAGACCCCACCTTTGCAGGGTACTAGTTGAGAGAGAGCCCCAAACCCCCAAAAAAAGACTTCGAGAGCGGAAGAGAGAGCTTGGCCAACAAGTTTTGTTTTTGCCGCTCCCTCCACGCCAAATTACATAGCGATTTTGTTATTGTTTATAAGAGATCAGACACATGGAAGGCCCGTCGCTAAAAATTTGAATTAATTACATAAATATGTGTATATATCCGACAGCCAGCAGATCGGCGGAGAATCAAGAGCGAAGCTAGGCAAAGGCATGCGTACGTGTTCTCCATAGGCGTCGCCATCGAAAGTGAAAATGTCAAGGGGGCAAAAAGCTGGTTGTTTAGAGGAAAGCAATATAAAAATAAGAAAAAGATTTATATTATTATTATTATTTATTTTATTGCAGTCGACAGACATGGCAAGAGGGATGAATGTTTGTATACAAGCGCCCCTCAAGAGCTGCCTTTAGTTGCGATAAGAACCGAGTTTTAAAATGCCCATGTTTGCCTTTCAAAATTGGGTTGTCCCAGCACAGGGTGCTCCAAGTGCAGGGTATTCAGGTTCTTAGATAAAGCTACAGCAGGAAAGCCCAAGAAAGCAGCGCAGTCTACGTCGGCGGCGGCGTCATTTTTAGCTTTGCGCGTGGCGTGTTTTTGTTTTGTTGTTGTTCCATTGAAGGCGGGCCTCTTGTTGTTGGCGACATCGCATAGTGGGAAATTAGTATCTAGTTTATTGAATACTGAAATAAATCTATATAATTAAATATTAGACAATTTGAATATTAATTTATTAAGGTTAAGGAAAGACTTAAAACCCTTGCACCTCTGGATATTTATTTTGGTGTAAAATGAAAATTAATATATATTATAAATATTTATTGAATACTAATATAAAAATATATAAATAAATTAAAAAAATATATTGGTTTTTTGTAGCATAACAATAGCAGGTTTAAATAAAAAGTTCGTGTATATTTGTTTTGAATATTTATTTAGGTGTACAATAAAAAGTCCCTTTATAAAATAGTCGATATAAAGTTGTATAAAAATATATATTATTTAACATTATTAATCATTTAAAAATTTTAAAATTTCCACACTTATTTCCACTGTTCCCACCACCACCACCAGCAGCGGCATCAACAGCAGCAGCGACAGCGGCACTCGTGTTCCGATTGTTCTCCATCGCGTTTCAGTTGGAGTTTTGCTGTCCGTCGGCGCGGTTCAATCTTTGGCTGGAAGCTCCTGCGCTCCTCGTCCCGATCCCCAAGAGCTCTTTTGCAACTGCAGCACTTTGCAATTTTAATTACCTGCAAGGCGGTTCGACCAGAAAACAAAAAACAGGAAAAATATGGGCCAAGTCAAGGTACGTGGACTCGGGGAAGAAGCATTCATTGTGTGAGTGTACACACCTCTTGTGTATACCGGGATATGTACGCATCCTTTTCGTCCTGCGGGGCGGCATGCTTGGCAAGTGGGCAGCCCTCTACGTTGCGAAAGCGTGGGAAAATCCAGGTTGACAGTAGATTATAGCAAACAGGAAGTGCTCTCCAGGCTATAGATTTCTCCAAGAACTATTTTATTCCGTTTTATGACCATATACATATGTGTGCTCGCTCGGCGGGTTATGTAAGCAACTCGGCGAGATGCGGCGGCGGTGGCGATGCAATGCCTTATAGTAATGACATTGATTGGAGGCCGCCTGGCGGGTTGCGTGTGCTCTCCACTTACAACATTGATTAGGCCGATTTAGCAATTATCCCTCCTGCCCCTAATCACGCGCATATATAGAGATATCTGGAGATATGGTAAATACATACCCGACGGAGGCGTAGCTGCTGCGCAGTTTGCCAGGCACGCACACCAAAAAAGCCCCAAAAACAGAACAGTTTATGAGTGTTAATGAGTGTTAAATGCACCAAACCGGTTAGGGCCATCCCGGCCAGCTCATCTGAGCGAGCAGCGCTCGCTTTTCGATTCTATTATTAAACACCGACTGTAGGCACCGCTATAATCGCAGAAGAGCAGGAGGAGGAGCAGACGGCGGCGACGCGTGTGCGTCCGTCTTATCAGGGAACTTGGCGGGGGGCTTCGCCGGGCTTGGGCGAGTGGAAAATATTCTGATCTCCGATAAGCCAGCATTGATTGATATTAATAGGCGGGAGACTCTTCCACCCGATACAAGATACCCAATTACCACCTGTTTATCGGCGGATCATTAACCTAACCCCACTTCTCTGCTCTCTGTCTCTCCGCCGCCACACCCACTCTGCAGAAAGCCACCTCAGCGCTGAGCAAGCTCTTCGTTTACGGAGCCCTCAAGTACGGACAGCCAAGCAACTCGATCCTCGCCAGCACTGGCAACGGACATGCCAAGTTCTGGTGCAAGGCCACCACCACCCAGAAGCTGCCGCTGGTGATCGCCACCCGGTACAACATTCCCTTCCTGCTGAACAAGCCCGGCGTGGGCTATTACGTAACCGGCGAGATCTACGAGGTGGACGATCGCATGCTCAATTCGCTGGACAACCTGGAGGACTGCGAGGATATCTACACACGCGAGAAGCAGGACATGAACATTGGCGTGGGCGAGGGGTAGGTGCTGACGTCAGCTCCGACGTAGGAACCGATTTGATCATCTGTTTCTATAATTACTCTCATTTCAGCACCGTCCCCTGCTGGGTTTACCTGCTGCAGAAGTACCCGGAGAAGCTGCTTAACCTGCCGTATCTCTC
Organism: Drosophila lini; assembly: GCA_018905715.1. Taxonomy (NCBI): domain Eukaryota; kingdom Metazoa; phylum Arthropoda; class Insecta; order Diptera; family Drosophilidae; genus Drosophila; species Drosophila lini. The sequence goes on from JAEIIL010021970.1 coordinate 9,653, forward strand.
CAGCTACGAGAATTCCACAACGCATCCCTACATCATGCGCCACCGCCGCACCCACAAGCACCCGGCGCAGGACGACCTTAGCTACGAGGCGCAGAACTAAGCATCTGAGCGCCCTCGAGGGGAGTGGCCACTATTCTTATGTTACCGGTAGTTGCATTTCTAGACCGTACACATCCAGGTGTACGGATCGATATATACGCGCTTATATTGGCAATTGATATACACACTGACATCCGATGTACCATATGCATTATTTAGATTTTAGCGAACTTAGTTTGTAATAAAAAAGAAAAATAAACTGAAGCAATTCAAGGGAACACCGTCTAGTTGTCACTAATATAAGCTACTTTGGTCGAGGTACTTTTCCACTGGCCCCACATCCAACTCTCCACCCGTTTTCTCGCGGTGTAGCCAACCAGTTGCGCTGTGAATGGCAGGAAGAAGAAGAGAGCGGGCGGGTTACGTCGACTGAGCAATCTCCGAGGCAGATCTGTGGCCCCGATAGACCGCACAACCGATAAGCTTCGCGGCGAAGAGGAAGCGCCGCACGCGGCAGTGGCTCCATGAGAAGAATGGCGGCGAGGGTCTTTGTGTACGGCACGCTGAAGCGCGGGGAGCCCAACCACTATTGGCTGACGAAAAAGGAGAACGGGCAGTCCCGGTTCCTCGGCAAAGGCACCACAGAGGTGCGCTTTCCCCTGGTGGTGGGCACTCGGTACAACATTCCATTCCTGCTGGCCAGGCCCGGCCAGGGGAAGCACATACAAGGCGAGATCTACGAGGTGGACCAGGCCATGTTTGGCAAACTGGACGAGCTGGAGGATTACCCCAACTACTACGACCGCGAGGAACAGCCGATACGGACCGAGCAGGATGAGTAGGTGGCACAGCAGCAGCTGGCAGGCTGGCTGAAGAGTACACCCGCTTTCCCCGTTGCAGGACTGTCCAGTGCTGGCTGTACCTGATTCGCAACTTCCCGGAGAAGCTGCTGGCCAAGGAGCAGCTGGAGTCGTACCACAACACGCCTGAGCAGCCGTACAGCGAGAAGTCAGCACGCACTGTGCCGGCCCGAGACGATCTTTCCTACTGACTGACGCAACCCTTTCTTGCAGCTACCTGGACAGCCAGCCAGAGGACCTCCAGACGGACGAGTGATACAAGGACACGGGAAGGCGCTTATAAAAAAGTAACGTTTATAAACGGATTTCAACGCATGGCTATTATTCGTATTCTATTACATTGATTCCATACTTCAAAAAATGCAAAACGAAATGAACAATAGTAGTTTGTGGCTGTGGCATAGGGTATAGTAGCAGTGGGGGAGGAGATATAGATGAATCAAGAAGCCTAGAAGGAGCGCATGAGCTGGCCCAGAACCCCTGGAACTGGATGACTTGAGCTCGGCAGCGGACACTGTGGCGGTTGACGACGGCTCCCGCGACCAGCATCATCAGTAGCAGTAGCTGAAACCTAGCTGGCTTCATCATCGAGCGACTGGAATCGGTTGGCGGCCGCCACCGGGGCACTCGTGGCCTCCTGCACACGCTGAAAGCGGCCACCGTGGCGTACTTCTTCGAAGGCGGGTTCGTTTTTCTTCTTGCGCTGTTCCTCCGGGCGCGCTGCACTCAGCGTTGGGAAGAACTCGGTGTTGGTTATGTCCGGGGCGGCGCGTCGAGGACGCAGGCCACCGCCGATGGAGCCGCCGCCCAGAGCGCTCCCCAAGCCAGCTTGCTGCTGCAAATACGAAAGAGAGTGACGGTTAGTCACTGGATCGGATCGGGCAGCTGCTATCTCTACTCACGCTGTAACGTAACGCGGGTGAAACGTAGGCCTTAGACGATGGCTTTTCCACCTCCACCGGCACCGGGATCTGCATTACTTCCTCGGCGGGGATCACCTTCTTCCAGGGTCCGTGACCGACGCGCTTCTCACCGGACTCGGCGTTGTCATAGCCGTTGCTGTCCTCCTCCTCCTCGTCGTAGCCGCCGCCATCGGGAGCGGTGGGGACACGGGCTGCCCGCGCTTCGGCGGATTCAGTGGCGGTTCTGCGATGAGGCGAGTTGCTTTAGAGAAGGCGAGTTTTGTGCAATGGTGCGATATTGATGGGTTAAACGGAAAGTGAAATGAAAGCCTCGAGCTCGGGTTCGAGTGAAATAATCGTGATTTTAATACACACGCAATCGGGTGCAGGGGCAGAAACTCACATGGTGCTCAGCTGGCCTATCTTCAGGCCGCTGTAGTCCTTACGCTGCTCCTCCTCGAACTCCTTCCACTCCTCCTCCACGGGCTGTACGGCGGATATAACAAAGGGGTTATCCATTAGCCTTTATTTCATCATAGCAGAGAGAACACACTCACCGCAACGGACTCTGGCACCTTCGCGCTAGTCTCGTTTTCGCCTGCTGCTGCTGCCACGCCGCCAGCGACCGCTTCCGGTTTTTTGGGCTTGACGACCTCGCGCTTGCTGCCATCCTCCAGGCTCTTCACCAGCTCATCGGCAGTCACAAACTTCGTCGCCTTCTTGCCCTTCTTCTTGTCCTTTTTCGCAAAGAAATCGTCCAGCTCGGCCATGTTGCAGTTTATTTTAGGCGAATAAAATTTGCGACTTTTTCGACGGGAAATTTGGCGGTGTGACCAGGCCACTGCGGAGGTGACACACTCAATGCTATCATATATCGATTTTTCGTTATCGTTGAGCTACAAGTTTCTTTGTTGACGTCCGACTGGTTGTGAACTCGACTGTCGATAAATCGTATCCGGCGGTGGCGGTCTTATTCAAAAAGCCCCATGCTAACGGGCATTCAATTTTTTGCAACAATATTGCCAATATGCATAATTTAATGTGTGCAAAAATCACAGGAAAGACTAAGCACTGATTACCCATATTCGCGGCATTGGGCAACACGCGCCATTTGCATAGGAGATTGATAACCACCTAATTAAGTCGAACAAAGTGGAAATCAGCAACAACCGCCGAGGTGGCTGCGAATGCGAAGCTGGGCCATTGGCTATTGTGTAATGGACACCGCCGACTCCATCCGATCGATCCGTGGCCAAAGCTAATTTTGCATCCCTAATGCATATTTATGCCCAATATATCTAGAGCCCTGACGTCTCCTCCGTCAGTGCAAAAACCAATAGCCACAGAGAGTTAAACTGTGGCCAAATATGTTTGCCTGGGTTTGTCTATAGGAACTCCCATCTCCCCACCCAAGTGCTTAGCCAGGGGACAACTAAGTACGAGTTCCGCCTAGATTACCCAAGCTAATAGATATTTATGTCTGTACCAACAACACAAACCTGGCCAACGTTTTTGCTTCGTTTCGGCTGCGTTTCAGCTTTAGTTTTGGGTTTGCCACATCCCGGAGCCACAGAGCGCTCCAAACCCGAAACCGAAACCCATTCATATTGACAAGCAGCAGGCTGGCCGCGATCAGTCTTCTTTCGAGCGTCGCAGCGTGCACATCGAGCCGTTCCTCCTCCACAACCGCCGCTCAACACGATCCGATACCCATTCAGATTCCGACTCCGATCCAATCCAGTTCGACTTAGTCTCGCATCGTTAAGCGTGCGCGAGTGACGTGTTTGATTTAAAAATATTGCAAGCGTTTTAATTGAGGAGAATCCGAAGCACCCGAGGTAATTGAAACACTTGACTGCCAACGTTGGTGGTGATCTTCATCCAACCACACTGACTTCATCTGGCCAAAGATCAACTGCCCAACTCCTTGACGGTTTCTCATTGTTTTTTCGGGGCAATTTGGTTGCAACTCGAGGCGTTTAGCTGCCCAGCGAAGCGTTTAATTGCGACGAATGCCTCTCTAGATGCCAATCTGACCGCAATTAAGTGGATCTAACCCACTGCTGAGATCGCCCGTCTGTGTCTGTGTCAGGGTCGTGTCGTGAACTGCCGCCGTCTGATACTTGGATACTTCCAAGTTCCGTGAGCCCTTTGCATATATTTCGGCCAGAGTTTAAGTCTCAGTTTTCGTTTCAGTTTCTTCTTCTGCTAATTTTATGTGTGCCTCGACTTCCATCTCATTTTTGTATCAATAGATATTTACATATTGAGGGGGGTTTTTTTATATTTTTTTGTGAGTCTGAAACTGAGGCTAAGGCTGTCCACCTAAGGCCAAATGGGCAATGGAATGGAAGAATTGCCAAACATTTAAAATTTGTTCGATTTCATGGTTTAATGTCTCAGCCGCAAGTGGCTTCTTAATGATCCTCCACGCTCACATGGGCTCAGCTTCAGCTTCAGCTTGAGCTCTTCCTCTGCTTACATCAGCACTCTGCAACCTTTGGAAAGGGGTCACCCAGTAAGTCAATCAGTCAATCAGGCAGTCTTATTAACTGCAGACAGATTGGGGCCTGCACTTTGCATTGGAAAATTTTAATGGCCCCCCATCATCGTCAACATCGTTAGCTTAGATATTAGTTAGATGAAGTTCTGAGGTCGCAACCGACTTGCAAAACGCTACGTAAGTTCATCGAGGTTGCCGTCTGTAAACAAGAGGAACACACCATCAATAAACACAGTTACACTGCTGGCTAATTAAAGATTCGAAAATGTGCCTTTACTTAGACACGAAAGCCATACCGGTTTGGTCTCTAATAAAAATATGACAAAACGGAGGAGGGGCAGCAACAAAAATAGCTTTAATTTATCAACAGTCTTTGCAAAACGTTTTGAATAGGGTCAGTTTTTTGTTGAGGCCCGAAGGCAGAGATCTTAAGGGGCCTTAAAAAATTAAATTTAAAAAGAAATGTAAAGTACATGATGTATGGTTTCAATGAAAGCTCAAAGAACGTCAATCACAGGGGCAGTTTTTGTGATAATTAAGGTTAAACTGACACTTTTTTTATCTGTTAATTGGGAGAGTTGTGCCTTCATTTTTATCACGTTTACTTAGGATAAGTATAGAGGATGCTTACTTAAGAAATATATTTTTTATAGCTTCACACTTTTTCATTCTCTTTTATTTGCAAAAGTATTAATAAATTTAACAGAATCCCCATGGGTTATTTTTAGATTTTTGATCAAATGTTTATAGTAACTGCTTTCTCCTTCGCTTCACTTATATGGATCAAGTTCGTTGCCTAAGTCTTTCGTTTGCAGTCAACCAAATGAAGCTTCGTTGTCTTAGGCTCAGCTCCGGTCTCAGTTTCAGTTTCAGCTTCAGTTGAAGCTCTAGCCCAAGCTAGGCTCTGTGTTTATATGTGTTATGCTTATGACTTCGGGTTTGACAACTTGGCCAGGTCGGCGGCGGCGGCGGCTCTCAAAATTCGAGGCTTGCATAAGTGCAAGCGATCTGAGGTTGTTTCTCGACTTGGCTCGTCGGCGGCTCTGCTGCTCTTGCTGTGTTTTCACACATTCGGCGGTCGCGTTTTAATTGGCAATAAAGCCCCAAAAGCTGACGGCAAAGTAACAAGCGCCAAGCGATGAAGGAGAACCGCCCCATCGAGCTGGCTCTTCTCCGGCCCAGATTACAGCTGGTGGTTGTAGTTCAAGGTGCAGGCGGAGCAGCTGCGTCATGCTCCCTTGCAATTTCCATTTTTGCCTGGTTCGCTGGAGAAGGTAAACACTCTCCGGCGGATTAAGATACAGATACAGTTGGCCAGGCCGCAGAATCAACAGGTAAACCAACACGCTCGGTCTTGCGTGAAATGTCATGACATGGCCAAAGTGCAAGGCACAGTCCGAGATTGTTCCAAGCGAAGATCTGCTCATGCCGCAGATCTGGCCAAGTGTAACGCGGCTGCAATCGAAGCCAGGCCAAGCCGGGCCAGGCCAGGCCACGCCGCATGCAGATTGGGCAACCATACTTGCCACAATCCCCGCTCCGAGTGGACGCGGGAGTGGGGACGATATAAAAAGCAGTCGAGGCAGCTACCCGCCGTTGCATAAGGCGGAGCAAAGAAATGCGAATCCGCAGGCGCAATCGAAAATCCAAATACTCGGTGGAAACCGAAAGTCCAAATGGAAACCCGTTTGCGGCAGGTTGCTTGTGACTCCGACTGTCTGAGTCTGGATGTGGCAAGAGGGGCACGCGTGGCCAGAATCGCGAGCCCCAGTTTGTGTAGCGGCGGGCCGCTTGCGCCACTTGCGGCTTGCCAATCGCCAGTGTTTTTTTCCTTTGACTGGTTTTCGCTTTCCCGGAATGCTTCTTGCGCCACTTCATTGCACTCCACTCCAGTCCAGTCCACTAATTGAACCCCATTCCTGTCTCTTTTGCAGCAAGATGACGGTGGATCTATCGCCCGTGCAGGAGTACTACAAGGACAAGACGATCTTCATCACTGGAGCGTCTGGGTTCATGGGCAAGGTGCTGCTGGAGAAGCTGCTCTACTCCTGTCACTCGCTCAAGGAGGTGATCATCATCTGCCGCCCCAAGCGCGGCAAGACTCCGGAGACGCGGCTGGAGGAGATGTTCAAGCTGCCCATCTTCCAGCGCATCAAGGATGAGCGCCCGCATATGCTCAAGAAGGTGACCATCTACCAGGGCGACGTGACCTTCGATCGTGAGTGTTTTCCAGATCTCCCAAAAAACGAAGGCTCTAGCTCTCCTCCCTTTTCCAGTGCTGGGCCTGAGCGGCGACAGCCTGAAGCACGTGACCGAGAACACCAACATCGTCTTTCATATGGCGGCCACTCTCAAACTGGAGGGCAATCTGCGCGACGCCGTCGACATGAACCTGCTGGGCACTCGGCGCGCCCTCAACGTTGCCAAGCAAATGAAGCAACTGGAGGCCTTCATCCACCTCTCGACCGCCTTTTGCAACTGCGACCAGGAGGTGATGTACGAGAAGGTTTACGACTTCCCGCACAAGCCCGAGGACCTCATGCGCCTGGCCGAGTGGATGGACGTGAAGACCCTGGACGCCATCACGCCCGATCTGCTGAAGCCGCACCCCAACACCTACACCTACTCCAAGCGGCTGGCGGAGCTGCTGGTGCGCGACCACTACGAGTCCATGCCGGTGATCATCGCCCGTCCCAGCATCGGTAAGTGACCTCTTGACTAAGGAGCTCCGGCTCCAGCTGCCCCTCGCCTCTCTGTGTGGTGCTTTCCGTGTGCTTTGGCTTTTGCAGCAATTCGATTTATTTGCGCCATTAATTCCCCATGTCCAATGCCTCTGGCTGGGGGCTTTGCTTGCTTGGCGCTGGCGATGGAGATTCCATCGGATTGGAGACTGCTATAGCCTCCGGGAGTGAGTTAGGTTCCCCTCCGCAAACTAATCATGCGCCTTCGCTTATCTCTCGGTTTAAGTCTGTGGCTTGTGTATTATTTATTTCTTTTTTGGCCACCTGGCCAGGCTTTTTTAGTGTCTCTGCGCGAATGCACGATCTGTCCGAACTCTTGGCAGTCAATTAAACTTTTCTATTACCAATTTTTGGCAAACCTGAAAGGTCGTTATTTATACAGTTATATGTTGGGGGAAATAGAGGTGAGGAGGCGGACTGACGGATGGACTGAAACCAGTTCTCTTGACCAATGCAAATTTGAAGAAAATAATACTATTATATTGAGGCTTGGGTGGGGGGTTATTTATAAGTGGGCGGGTTGGTGTTTCAGGAGCTCTTGTGATATATTGCCTAGGAAATAAAGTCTCTAGTTGCAAATTTATGTTTTTTGCCGTTTCCTATTGCAAATTAATATTTTATTAATGTTTTTTACTTTGTCTATAATTATAAAAAATATATAGTTACAATGTGAAATAGTTAGAGCAATTTTTACAATACATAGAAAAAATATATTCTATTAGGCTTTATTATGTATTATTATCTATTAGATCAAAGACCTTTCTAGGGAAAAAAGAAACGTAAGCAAATATTTCCTCGGTATTGCTGATATTTTATTAAAGTTTTTACTTGTTTATTATTAAAAATATTATATAGTTACAATGTGAAGTAGTCAGAGCCATTTATACCATAGGAAAAATAAATTCCATTAGGCCTTATTATATATTATTAAAATCTATTAGATCAAAGACCCCTTTAGGGAAAAAAGGGATGTAAGCAAATATTTCCTCGTTATCACTCCCCTTAATGATAGGTTCGAGGAGGAGCACACACATGCCTCTCTCGCTAGCTTCTGGGGGCGGGTTCAAGGCGGCGCTGACCCGCTTAGCTGGGCAAATAACCCCATAAATAGAGTCAATATCGAAGCGTTGCGTCTCCATTTGCTAACTGGCGAGCAAAGGTCCGCAGAGTTTGCGGATTTTTTCGATTTAGCAGCCAGGGGTGTGGTGCTTAGTTTTAAGTCGCTTCTTGCCGCCCTCCGCTAATTTGTCCCGTGTATTTGCGCTTTCCGTGTGTTTTTTATGCGACATCGTTGCCACTACCGTTCAATTCGCCGCGTGCTCCTCCAAGTGGGGTGCTCCCATGTGCTTCCCCTGCTCGCACACACTGCCCACCGCACAGCTCAGATCCAGCCACAGCTCCCACAACAGTGCAAACCACAACAGACAACAACATGAGCTTGTAAAAAAAAAAACACAAAACAAAAGAAAAAGTCGAATTACATGGCGCGCGGCCCAAGACATTGCTTAAACACACACTGCCCCGCCACTGGCGTCGTCATTGACCAAAAAGTTCAATGAGCATGCAATGAAAACAGAAGAAACAGCCCTCGCTTAGCCCCTGCCCTCGCTCACGCTGCGCCCTGTCACTACCAACGGCTTCGCCACGCCACGCATCCGCCTCCACCACGCTTCCGATCTCCCGGAAGAGAGTCTGAACTCCACCATTGTCCGACCAGTGTCGCCGTCGGCCTACGAGCCCGTTCCGGGTTGGGTGGACAATCTGAACGGACCCACCGGCCTGATGGTGGGTGCCGGCAAGGGCGTCATCCGCTCCATGCTGATCGACACGCGCTACCTGTCCGAGGTGATCCCAGTGGACTATGCCATCAATGGACTGTGCGTGATCCCGTACCAGTTCGCGCAGCTTAAGGAGCGGCCGGCGGAGGTGCCGGTGTACAACATCACGTGCGCCGACCACCGGAAGATGCAGTGGGGCGAGGTGATCGAGATGAGCAAGGAGATCGGCTACCGCTACCCGATGGAGGCGGGCCTGTGGTATCCGGACGGGTGCATAACCACCAACAAGCTCCACCACAACATCAACGTTGCACTCTTCCACTGGCTGCCCGCCTACTTCATTGACTTTATCCTGCTGCTGCTCGGCCAGAAGCGATTGTAAGTGGCGGCAAAGGTGGCTCCTGGGCGGAGATCCTGACCTGACCTCCTCTTCCGTTTCTTCCTCGCGCCTAGCATGATCCGCGTCCAGAACCGAATCTCGGTGGGGCTCGAGGTGCTGCAGTTCTTCACGATGCGTGCTTGGTACTTCAAGTCGGACGCCTATTCCTCGCTCTGGGACATGCTCAACGAGGCGGACAGGAAAAAGTACGTAACGTAGCGTAAAGTGAGAGAAGAAGGGCCTGAAATTACTAATTTTCCGCTCGAAGCTTCAATATGGACATGGATCCCGAGGAGACCGTCCCCATGTACATTGAGTCGTGCGTCCAGGGCGGGCGGCAGTACCTGATGAAGGAGTCGCCCGACAGCCTCCCGCGAGCCAGGCTCCAGCTGAAGCTGTAAGCGAGCCCCACCCCGAGAGTCCTTGATCTCTGAGCACCCCACTCCCGTTCCTTTCCATTTCTAGAATGTACATCTTGGACCGCGCGTGCAAGACGCTTATCGTGGGCTCGCTGTGCTACTGGAGCTACGGTCTGGTGGCCCGTCTCCTGGGCGTCTGAGAGGTGCTGACTGGAGGGAGGTTCAGGTCCAGGCCGAGCCCAATTCCCAATTCATATTGCGCGCATTTCCAATCAATCTCCGCTTAGGTTCGCTTTGGGGCACAACTCCGGGGATTCCGGATCTGGTTTTCATTTCTACTTTAAGTGAATATCTATGTTTCATGTGAAATAAACGAGAAATCGAGCTAAAGAAACCCAAGGTGCGATGTGTCTGTGTACTGTAGTCTATGTGTCTGTGCCTAAAGTGTCCAAGTGTGTTGATCCAGTGCTGAGGACCATCCGTTCCCGAGACAACACGAACCACACAAACAGAAACACAACCACTACACGAACACGATCCATGCCTACAGACCAATTAGAGTCGGAGACTTCCTTCACAAACTCTCCTGTCCCCTTTCCAAAATTATTCCTATTCGCACACTCATCCCACACACTCCAACTCACACACACCCTAACACACTTAACACGGCTTCGGTGACCATCATCCTGGGCTTCGTGGTATGTAGCGTTTATAGAGGAGCCAGTCGCCTTTAATTAACTCCCTCCTTGCACCACAGTCTCCCCAGCTGCCTACGAGCCGCTGCCCGGATGGGTGGACAACCTGAACGGACCCACCGGTCTCATGATCGGCTGCGGCAAGGGCGTAATCCGTTCCGTGCTGGTCAACCAGAAGAACAAGGCCGAAGTGATACCCGTGGACTATGCCATCAACGGACTGATCGTCATCCCCTACGAGTTCAACAAGCAGGCCAAGCGACCGGCCAACGTGCCCGTCTACAATATAACCAACGCCGATCACCGGAAGATGTGCATGGGCACAGTGGTGGAGATGAGCAAGCGAATCAACAAGCAGATTCCCTTCAACGCGGGTCTCTGGTATCCGGATCCCTGCGTGACCACCAACACCTTTTACCACAACTTCAATGTTGCCCTGTTCCACTGGCTGCCCGCTTACTTCCTCGACTTCCTGATGCTGCTGCTTGGCCAGAAGAGATTGTGAGTAGCCTTTGGTAATCCTCTTAGCCTGAATACGAGTCTGAATGCTGGTTTTTTGCCTGCAGCATGCTGAGGGTCCAGAAGAAGATCTCGACGGGTCTGGGTGTCCTTCAGTTCTTCACGCTCAATGCCTGGTGCTTCCGCTCCGAAAACTACGCCTCGCTGTGGAACAAGCTCAACGAGGAGGACAAGGCCATGTAAGTGCTTGGAATTCTTTGGGATTGTTCGTGGACTCATATATCTTCTCTTCCAGCTTTAACATGAACATGGATGTTAAGGAGACCGAGGAGGAGTACATGATCGAGTGTGCGAAAGGAGCCCGCAAGTTCATACTGAAGGAGAAGGAGGAGGACATCCCCAAGGCCCGCCTGCACATGAAGATGTGAGTAGCTCAGAGGACTTCCTTTAGAAGCCAAATAATGGGAATCGGTTGCTTTTTTCAGCCAATATGTCGTGGATGTCGTGTGCAAGACACTCATCGTCGGATTCTTCTTCTACTACCTCCTGAAGTGGACGGGGGTGCTCGCTTTGTTCTGAGCCCAGAGTCCAGAGCTCGCATTGGTTTGGTGGTCACAGGCATTTACTTAGTCATTTAGCTTAGTTTTAGTTACGCATATTCGAGGTTTCGATTCCAAATAAACATGATCCTAGGTTGTTGAGTATACACACACATATCGCCCACGGCCACGTTGTTTCTCTCCGGCGTCGTCTTTTTACCTTGTCGCGACTCGTTATAAGTGGGCTTAGCTTACGTCTTCTCTGTGTTCTCCGGCAGTAACGCCAGCGGTTTCTGAACCCCTGCCGGGCTGGGTGGACAACATGAACGGGCCGACGGGCGTCCTGATTGGCGCCGGCAAGGGAGTCATCCGATCCATGATCTGCAATGGCGAACTCAAGTCCGAGGTCATTCCGGTGGACATTGCCATCAACGGCCTGATTCTGCTGCCCTATCACAATAGTCTCTCGGAAAAGAGGTAAATCCCGAAGATGCTTCCCCAGCCAATGATCATATGATGAACCTTCGTCTTCGCCGCAGACCTCTGCAGATCCCGGTGTACAACCTGACCGTGGACGACGCCAAGAAGCGCACTTGGAAGTGGATCATGGACGTGGGCCGCGACCTGGGGCTGAAGTATCCCTTCGAAGTCGGACTCTGGTATCCCGACGGCAACATGACCTCCAGCAAGTTTTACCACACTTTCTGCAGCATTTTCTTCATGTGGCTGCCGGCCTACCTCATCGATTTCCTGCTGCTGATCTTCGGACAGCGTCGCTTGTATGACTTCTATGAGATCGTGGGCCAGGAGCCGGGTGGATGATGCCTTCTTCTCTCCTCTCGTTGCAGCATGATCCGGGTGCAAACGAAGATCGCGGTGGGTCTGGAGGTGCTGCAGTTCTTCACGACTCGCAACTGGGATTTCAAGTCCACGCACTTTGAGCAAATATACAAGGAACTGGGCGCCGCTGATCGAAAGATGTGAGTTTCCACTTTGAGAATTAAGAGCTCAATCTAACCAGAAATCTCCCTGAAAAGTTTCAAGATCAACACGGACGACGTCGACGACTATGAGTACATGAAAGTCAGCATTCTGGGGGGACGCCAGTACGTGATGAAGGAACCCCTGACCTCCTTGCCCAAGTCCCGCATCCAGCTAAGATTGTAGGTGCTTTCAGTAATCATCTTGCCAAGATTTTGCTCACCCTCTCTGGTTCTTTTTTGCAGCATGTATGTCCTCGACCGCATCTGCAAGGCCTGCATCCTCTCGGGTCTAGCCTATTGGGTCTGTCTCAAACTGGGGATAGTGGATCTTGTGCGGAACGGATTCTTGGCCAGCAAATGAGATCCCAATCAGTCTTATTCGTGAATCAGGGCAAATGTTTTCAGGTGTTTTGTATACGAAATCATTCATTGTACTCTAGCATACATACGTACTTATACATATAAACGAAATTTATGTTACTTTTCAAAATTTAATTTTTTCAACAATAAATAAACATCATACAAATCCAATACGTATTAGTACTACCATATGTAAATTATGTTTTTTTGGCAGCTGTATTTTGTAAGTTTTGATTTCTTAAAATAATAAATAGCATTTATACATACATATCTATTTAAAGTTGTTGGACTAATAAAGATATTTTTAAAATTAAGAAAAATGTTCTAAAATAAAGAAAATGTTAAAAGGCACCCTAAAATCAAGACAATGTTTCTAATTATTCCATTTTTCTCAAATTTAGTGCGTTTTATATTTTATTTGCTTCGTCGTTTACCTCTCTTTGCATAAGGGCGTATCGCACTCATTTTGCTGGTCCTTAAATTTAGGAAAAAAAAATTTCTCATAGCCCTAAAACTAAATTAATCTTTCTAAATTTCAGAAAAATGTACTTTTATTTTAGGAAAGCTTTTTTAAGGTGATTTAAGTTAAACAATTTTATGAGTGTAGCTTAAATCAAGAAGAAAAGTATGGATTGTAGAAAGAGGTGAGGAATAATTTTAAAATATTTTAAAAGACTTCTTCTGAATAATTTTTTCATATTAATATTTAAACTGGTCGACCAGTATTTATTATTAGTGGGGCCTTAGTATATAAACTCGAACAGTCCCTCCTAACAGTTCCTCCTAAAAGTTGTTCAACATTGCGATATATCGATAGTCACAAGCTCTGTTAAGCTTCTTGACATCGATTTTATTTGAAAAGCCCCAACAGCGCGCCAAGCCCCAACATCGCTGAACCGATCGCGGACCCACTTGCAGTCTGAATATCCACGAAGAAGGTAATGATCGCGGCAAGTGCTTGTGTTTCGTAAAAAAAACTCCACAAAAAAGTGTTTTCGAAAAAGGTGGTTTTAGAAAAGCCCAGCAATATTTCCAAAAACTAAGCGATGAATCACCGCCAGTCTCATTATGCAAATCTCATAGATGCTGTGACAAAACCAAGATTAAGATGACTGGCGGAGAAATTAAAGCGTGTGTTATTAGTAAATGTGAATGAATCATGTGTAATGCAGATACGTGTGGGATATAAGGAGGAATGAGTAAACCGCAGTTGCAAAGATCACCTCTCCTCCAACCCACTCAACAACAAAAACGGCGTCAGTGAAAACAAGTTTTTAAAACATTTAACGTTCCAAGCCAAGGTTAAAAAACTGCAGAAAACGGCGCCCACGGCGAAAATAAAAAACACAATAAAAATGACGTCGCGAGCAGCTAATTAATCAATTTGGAAAGAATTGCATTTTGATAAATGATTAATTCCTAATTAATTCTTGGTCCGTGACATCATCTGAGTTTAAACCAAATGCTTTTCTAATGCCTGGTGGGCACTGATCACGACCTAGTGGGTTGATGCCCTAAAAGGCGGTGGCCAGTTCTCTGAAGTGTCTTGTCAAGAGTTTACTCTGGAAACCCGAGTGGCTTCGAAGTCAACAAAAAATATGTTCTTGCTGACCAGGCAGGCTTGGGGCTGCGTCGTGGAAGAGCCGTAATTGAACCCATGTTTACTTAACTGGGTTGGGGACAATCCGAGCCCCGTCATTTGCATGGAATTAAGGCGTCCAGCTCTTCCGTTCTACTCCGTGTTCTCCTCCTCCTGCACATGTACTGAATTTGCATTTTTTATTGCCCATTACAATTAGGTAATCCATCGATTAGGCCTGTTAGGGATCCCTCTCCCTCTTGGAATATACAATCGTATATACCTCTGGAGAATTGTTTCATTCGCTCGTCTACTTGGCTCCGCCCCTGAGGCCTTTGGTTATTCGTGTTTGCTACTCTTCGTACAGCACAGCGGCGTAGATTCAGAGGGGTCCGAGCTTATTAGTTATTTGATTAGGATTTAATGGTTGCTGTTCTCATCGGGCAATCTGTTAACACTCTTTCACCAATTCTCCATACCAATTAACTCTCGTTCGCCTCCATCCGAGAGAGCGAGTGTTTGAATTTAATTAAATTATTTGAAATTACTGAATCGTGCGGAGAGCTCTGTTTCTGGATCCACATCCCTCGCCCAGATCTTTTGTTGTGTTTCCATGACGTTGGCCAGACAATTGTTTATGAAGTGCACAGCGGGTCGGGAGAATATAGAGCACATGAATAGGAGGGCTATCCACTTATTTAACAATTTCCATGTGTGTCTGTTGTAGTTTTTTTTTTTTTTTTGGACGGATAAACATTGCTTTTTCTGTAGAACAAAATTCTGCTGGCTTTTGTTTTTCGTTTTTTTTTTTTCGCGGATGCTTCACAAGCTCACTTCAGCATGAAGTCAGCCCATCCGCATCTGTATCTGTATCTACATCTATATCCACACGCATCCATCTTAATTATGAAGTTTTTATGATGACAATTTCGGAGCTGCGAGACGGTTCAAATCGCGTTTTGGCTGGTGAACTGGCCTGGTTCACGATCGCTGCTTTTGTGCCGCTCCTAGGCTCTATTTTAGTTTTAAAAATTCTCGGTACGTGTTCCTTTTTTCCAGCAATAAATCCAAGTGTAAACAAACAGGCGAGCATTACTTTTCATTAAATGCAGTAAAAGCGCACTAAATAAAGTAAACAAAATGTTTAGTTTGCTAATAAACACAGAATTTATAGACTTTTTATGGAAAAGCAAATTAAATTATTTTCGCCCTGGATCGGGGTCCCCCAGTTCTACACTCCAGCACCACGATGCTTGATATTTCGACACTCGATTCCGCCGTATGAGGGTGAAGTTCGTGGTATTTACTCCCAAATGGCAATCTGCGGATGTACTTACACATATCGCCCTTCTGCCTGACACATTTCCAGACTTTCACATATATCAACTCCTTCCCCCATTCTTTTTCCTGTCTGCTTAAAGTTTTTTCTTATTTCTTATTTCTTTTTGCTTTTCTTTATTCTGTTTCTTGGGACTGATTATAGGATTGAGATTTAGCACCGAGTGCAGAGTCCAAATCTGGAGCCAAGAATAAACCATAAGACTGTACACAGCAAGTTTTTTCTTTCTTGTATTTGTACTATAATTTCAGTCAAAAGCTAATAACGCAGTGAAGGAGTCATTTCCGACCCTAAAAATCATATATATTCTTGATCAGTATTGACAGGCGCATCTTTCTAGTCATCTCGGAAAGAAAAAAAAATTGTTCAATTTTTTTACAAATTTGATAAGGGGTTACATCGTTAAAATAGCCTAAAATTCTGTATGCCGATTTGTTAACCTATAAAAACCCAGCATATAAACGCTTTCCGAATGGATTTTAATACCTTTTTGGCTTAGTTAAAGATTTTTTAAATTTTGGTTTTCCCAAAAGTGATCATATAAAATATTGTATACATTTTTAAAATGTAACACTCCTTTGAGAGTTTTGGAAATGACATTTATTTTGGCTTAAAACTGTGTTAGCTTTCCCACTTTTCTTCGTGGAAACCTTTTTAAAATGTATCGTTTTTATCTGGCTTAACTTCATGGACTCGATCACTACAAAGACAGGCTTTTCAGCATTCTTTTTCTTCTCTGCAGCTGAGAGTTGTGCAAAACTTCCGTTAAGTGCAATTATTTGTTGGCCTTTTTTGTGCTTTTCCTGTTGCCAAAACCTGATCGACGGGGACGGGTTTTCTTTTAGTGCATTCCAGGTGTCAGTGACTCGTCCGGATGCTGGAGCGGAGAATTTGGCTTTTAGCTTTCCGGCAATTACTGAATATTACGCCATTCTTTCTGTCAACTGTCGTCCACAGTTTTTTGAACTGGGCTGGTTAAACAATGAAGCTGTTTGTCCATAATTGCTTGTACAAATAAAAGTTCTAGTGGACAAATAGTATGGCAAAACCATAAAACAAACACTGGAGCCAATTACGGAAGGTGATTGTGCGATTCTGTTTATCTTATCAGGCTTTTTGGGGGACCCCTCGGGGCATCGTCTTACAATATCCAATTTGCTAAGCCAAATAACATCCATAAGCCCTCTCATCGTTTCCTGATTACCAATTCTGTGGCTATTGATAAATAATCAGCGGTGGCTGATATTCAAATTAGCCAGGTCTGTCTCGAGTGTGATTAGCCGATTTCTCACACATTTCAAGACTCAAAGCAGAGACTCGAGAACTGTGGATCCCACAGAAGAAGCCGCCTTGAAATTTAGCCCAAAAGCCGCCGATAAATCGTGCGATTTCAGCACCCCAGGGCTCCCCCTCCTTCCCCATCTTCGGAAGCCCCGAGTTCCAGAAGAGTTATCAAAGCGTAAAGCGCAACAAATTGATGGCTAATTGATACTGATGTGTCGATTATTTTATGATTATTCTTTACGATCGTTAGGTTTTGATGGCCCCAAGACCAAAACCTGATTGTGGATTGTGGATCACTCCCCTACCCAAGACAGCGGTTAATACGTATCCGTATGAGGCCAATCAAGTACTCCCCGACCTCGGTTGTCTTCTCTGGCATTGTTATAATTTAATAACTACATGGGGAGCAAATTAAGACCGAAGTTCGTACCACGAAAACCACTTACAGACGCTTTCTTTAATTGCCGCCTCCGAAGCGAAGATTATGCTTGTCCAGAAACCAGTAGGGCAGCTTTCGGCTCCATCTCCGGCCACAGCAGCTGGCCGGGCTGGTTGGCTTGTGTGAAAATCATCGTAGCATGAAGCTTTGTCAAGTCCAGGTATTGTCTTAGCATTCCAAGGTTTTAGGCTGCCAAAAAGCTGGTCAGGTCAGAAGTTGACTGAGCAATGCGGGCTCTTGCCCCACTAATTTGGTAACCATTGCTCATCCGCCCCCGCTCTCTCTCTGTTTGCAGAACCCACAAATGGACTTGAACAACTGCGGCTTCGTCGATCCGCAGGCCCAGCTGAGCGACGCTCTGGCCAAGCGGGACATCGCAAGATTCAAGGCGGCTCTGGACAGCGGTGCCCAAGCCGATCTCCAGGATGAGCGACACACGAGCATCTACGAGAAGGCGCTCTCCACAAAAGGATGCCGGGAATTTATAGAGGCCTGCCTTGCCCACGGTAGTCAAGTGAACTATGTGAGTAGTCTACATGTCCGGTGTCCAGATTAAATTCCAATTAACATTCTCATCGCTTTATCCTCCCGCAGATCAACCAAAAGCTAAACAAAGCCGCTATTAACTTTGCAGCTGACTCGAGGGATCCCGGCAACCTCGCCGCCCTACTCCAGAACCGTCCCGGCCTAAAGGTCCATGTTGACCGCAAGTATGGCCAGCTGGCGCCCCTCCACTCGCTGGCTAAGAATCTCAGCGAGGAAAACGCATTGGACGTCCGGCAGTGCATGCAGCTCCTGCTGGACTACGGCGCCTCGCCAAATATCGTCGACCAGTCGGACTTTACGCCCCTGCATCACGTGCTGCGCAAGAACAAGGTGAAGGCGGGCAAGCTGGAGCTGGTGGAGCTGCTCCTGAGCCAGCCAATGGTGGACATCGATAGCTATCGCAATGGAGAGGTCCGTCAGCTCCTCCAGGCGCAATTTCCGCAGCTGCAACTGCCGCAGCAGCTGGAGAAGGGGCCAGAGCTTAACTTACAGGCCCTGGAGCGCACTCTGCGGGACGGCGATGAGGCACAGTTCGAACAGCAGTTTGCGGAGTATCACCAGAACCTCAAGGGCCTGGCCGATAACCAGCTCAATGCCCACCAAGAGGAGTACCTGCCCCTGCTGAAGGAAAGCATCCAGAGGGGCAAGCAGAGAGCCTTTGAAGCCATCCTCGCCACCGGCATCAACGTCAACTCAAGGCCCAGCAAAGCCAATAGTGCGAGTCTCGTCGAGATTGCTGCAATCTGCGGCAACTGGAGGGCACTTGCGCGTCTGCTGGAAGACCCGCAGCTGCGGCTCAGCTTCGACTCCAGGCTGCTGAACGCAGTGATCAGCCACTTGGAGGAGGCGCCGTACGACAACTTTAACTACCAGCAGTGCTTCGAGGTGCTTCTGGCCAGCGACCGCGTGGACATCAACGAGGCGGACCGCGCGGGTCTGGTGCCGCTCTTCTACGCGGTGAAGTATCGCAACACCCGGGCCATGCAGGAATTGCTGCAGCGTGGAGCCTACATAGGTGCCAAGAGCGCCCTCGGAGACCTGCCGATCGAGGACATGCCACCGGATCTGCTCGAGGAACACCTGGACTCCTGCATCACCACGAACGGAGAGAAGCCCGGCGAACAGGGCTTCGAGATCATCTTCAACTACAAGAACCTGATCCGCCAGGAGAGGGACCCGGCCGCCGGCCAGGCGGGCAATCCGCGTGCTCTTTCCCATCGCCTGCACGACGAGATGATCCCCATTGCCTACATTGCCGAGGCCAAGGAGCTGCGCCACCTGCTCCAGCACCCGCTGATCTCGAGCTTCCTCTTCCTAAAGTGGCACCGTCTGTCCGTGATGTTCTACCTGAACTTCCTGCTTTACTCGCTCTTCACCGCCTCCATCATCACACACACCCTGCTGAAATTCCACGAAAGCGAGCACACGGCTCTCACCAACCTGTTCGGCGCCCTGTCCTGGCTGGGAATCGCCTACCTAATTGTCCGGGAGGTCATCCAGTGGCTGATGTCGCCGGTGCAATACTTTTGGTCCATCACCAATCTCATGGAACTAGTCCTGATCTGCCTGTCGATCCTAACCTGCATCGAGTCCAGCTATGATCAGGAGACCAAGCGCGTCCTGGCCGTGTTCACCATCCTGCTGGTCTCCGTGGAGTTCTGCCTGCTGGTGGGCTCCCTGCCCGTGCTTTCCATATCGACGCACATGCTCATGCTGCGAGCCGTCTCGAGCAGCTTCGTCAAGAGCTTCGCCCTCTACTCGATCTTCGTTCTGACCTTTAGTCTGTGCTTCTACATCCTGTTCGGCAAGCCGCCAGTGTTGGATCAGATGAACAGCACCACGCCAGATCCCATCAAGGAGCCGGAGGCGGAGGCTGACGGGGACTTCAACACGTTCACCAAGCCTATCGAGGCTCTGATCAAGACGATAGTGATGCTGACGGGCGAGTTCGATGCGGGGGACATCAAGTTCACCAGCATTTACACCTACCTGATCTTCCTGCTTTTCGTGTTCTTCATGACCATCGTTCTGTTCAATCTGCTCAACGGTCTGGCCGTGAGCGATACTCAGGTTAGATCTGGCTTAATTTCCCCCAAGATTAGATAACTAATGCCTTTTCGCCCTCTAATCTTACCAGGCCATCAAGGCACAGGCGGAGCTGAACGGCGCCATCTGTCGCACCAACATGCTGAGTCGCTACGAGCAGGTCCTCACTGGCCACGGAAGCGCCGGCTTCCTGGTGAGCAACCAGCCCTTCAGAAGCATCTACGAGAGGCTGATGAACATCTATCCGAACTACCTGAGCCTGCGCCAGATATCCGTGCTGCCCAACGACGGCAACAAGGTGCTCATCCCCATGCAGGATCCCTACGAGATGAAGACGCTGAACAGCAAGCTGCAGGGCAGCTTCCAGCAAGTGCCCACCTCCAATGCCTCACAGCCGCAGAAGAAGCTGCTGGATCCGCCGCTCAAGCTGCTGCTGCTGCCCTGCTGCTGCTCCATGCTCACGGGCAAGTGTTCCCAGATCGATGGGCGCACGGTCAAGCTATCCCTCGCCCTAATTGACCAGAAGAACACGGCGGAGCAGAGGCGCAAGCGGGAGCAGGTCAACGGCCGACGGCTCCAGCTCATCGAGCACAAGCTGGAGAGTCTGCTGCAGCTGCTGCAGGAGCGCCACTGAGTGTCCACCGAGAATTAGTATTTATTCCGAGCTTGCATTTAACAGAGAGCCTGAAAGGGAATAGAAGTCGCCTTTCCAGAGGAGGAGCCAAAACCGAATTAGTCGGAAATTGTTTTTATTAACATACGAATAATGAAATTGAACAAAACCCTTAATAATTGTCAGTAAGTAAGTTAGTATATAATGGTTATATAGACAGTAAATATTGTATAAACGAATAATCTTTACTGTACGTTCTCTTGTACCCAAGTAAATATATATTTAATTTCAAATGTTAGATTTATTTCTTTATCTTTTCGATTTTCGCTTAGTTATTCCCTTTACTTTGGTTTTGTTTCGTTTTGTTTTTTGATTTGATATGATTCGGTTCAAAATGTGTGTGTGAGTGTGTGTTAGTCACACACCTATTATGGTTAATGGATTCTTAATCGTATCTCCCCGTGCGTCGTTAATAAGTATCGATTTTATTTAAGTCAGAGCTGAGGAAACTGAGCCCGAAATAAAAAACTTCACGCACCTAAGACCGAGCGAGGCAATAGAAATCCAAGTGGAAAATTATGCAAATTAAGCGTTCATAATTTGTCTATAAAATTGTTCTGCCTAATTATGGCTTCAAACAGCAACGGAAATCGAAGGGAAAACAATGAAAAGAACCAGCTTGGAGCGTGTATGGAGCGAGTGGAGTGCAGGCAATGAGTTAAGCTAGGCTAGTTACGAATTATTAATATTAAGCTTTAGTTCCACACAAATTTACTTGACTTGATTACGCGTTAGCTACAGGACTAGGACTAGGACTATGACCTTAAAAGCGGCAAATCAAAATAATTGACTTAGTTCTCAGAGCATATTTTCAACAACTGCTACAACTTGTAATCTGTTTCTGTTTCCGGTTCCGGTTTCGGTTCTGAGTCTGTTTCTGTTTCTGTTTCTGATCCTTTGCTATTACTCGTATTATCGTATTTCTGGTATTTCTGTTTGTCCAATGAAACGTTAACCCTGCTTATATACTTTAATCTCAACAATAAATACGCTTATATAAATAAAATCGTGTATTCTGTAAGGCATGCCTAATCAAAACCTAGCATTATTGCTAACTATAGGTATATGTATGTATATCTCTGTGTTCCAGCCCCAGATACCTTGACCCCGAGAGTCCTGAAAAGCCTTTAAATGCACAGGACTCGGTTCTGTACGCTCCTGTTTCGTTTACGATGCTTTCGCTTGGTTCGTTTCGCCATTTTGAGCTGACTTTCGGGAGCAAAGCGTCGGCATCTACGATTACGATTCGATAATATAATATCTATAAGAGCTAAAATTGTCGCTAATTACTGGCCTGCTGTGTCTGTTATTCTGTCTGTCTGCGCTGTTAATTTGAATTGGTTTCTGGGATGTTCTCGGTAACGTCTATATAATTGAATATATGCCTCATTCGTTTTATTGTCGTTATACTCTATGACTAAATTAAACACATCCCGTAGAGCTGTCAAAACATCGATCTATTTGAGTTTTTTACTAGCCACTGATCCTACCGCGATAGTATACTACTTTGTAATAAATTTGTTATTCATCAAATAAAATAGTTTATTAGAAATGGGGTTTCTTAACGATTTGATAGAAATTTTCTTTAAAAAATTTTAATAAATAATTAAATAATAAGTATTAATAATAAATTGTATTAAAATGTTCCAGTCTTTGTATTTTGTGTTTTATTTATTTCCTTATTTTCCTATGGCTTGCCTTTAAATATGTAATTTAAATTTAAAAAAAAAAACAAAGAATAAATGACAAACAAGAAGACCTTTGTTGATATTATCGCGATAGTTTTAAAACCATCAATGGTTTAATCTAAACCCGAATCTCGTAGTACCATCGATGGCTTGACAGCTTTAATCCCGTATCTGCAGCATCATTGCATCGCTCCAACTAGTCTCGCATAGCTCTCTAATCTTTTATATTTCTTTTTTTTTTTTGAAGATAACTAAAATTAAAGCTTTTCTTTGCATTTTTTTTTTTGTTTTCTCATGGTTTTAGTATTTTTTTTAAGGTTTTCTTCTTTTTTTAATGGCTGAGGATGAGAGATTCTATTGCTATTTCGTTATCTTCATTATCATAATCGTTAGTTCGTTTATGTACAATCGAATACGAGTACGTACCAATATTAAATATCACTTAATTGACGAGTGTTTTGGTTTCTGTCTGTTGTTGTTGTTGGTTTTTGTTAACAATTCTAATTTAAAATTATGTTTCATTTTTCTGTGTAAAAATTGCAGTTAAAATCACAATAAGTTGTTGTGTGTACGTTTTTGGTTTCATTTTGGTTTGCTTTGTTCTTGTTTTTGTTTTTGTTTTTGTTTTGTTCCTGGAGAAAACGATTTAGTTGGTACCATAGAGTTTACTATATCAATTTACTATATCAATCGCTGTCTGATTGTCTGTTGTTAAGTTATGAAAGTGGAGTTGGAACTGGAGTAAGCACTTGATCCTATATAGAGTAAGGAGTTCGATGTGTGTAAACTTAATGCGATCACAATGGAGACTTAAGAGAGAACAACACTTAAAAACGTTAACACAAACGAAAGGCGAGTTTCTTGGAAACGTGGCCCGACCTTAACCATTATCGTAGAGAGAGTCGTAAAAGTGTAAATCATTTTGATTTCAATAAAATATATAGAGTTCTCGTGGAAGCTTGTCGGTTGCTTTTTGTATAGGAGTTGTTTATCCTGCTTTTGATTCACTTCGGAAACGAACTAAACTAAACTAAACTGATCAAAAAAGATCTTCCTTCTCGCGGGTACTTGACTTAGGTAGGACTGCTGATTGATTTCGGGTTTCTCTGGATTAGATTCTTGGTAACGATATCGATTCTAGTGCAGTGTTTAGTGGCTAGGTCCCGACTGGGACCTTAGATTGATTCAAATATGTGTTAGTTAGTGAGTAGTGATCACTTGACCTTGTTTTTTGGCTTAGTTTCTTATTGTTGAAGGATGTCGAAGAAGGAGAGCGGGCTTGAGGCGGGGGCGGGGCATAAGATATGTACAATAATAAATAGTCAAATCTACTAATAATACTTCGCTTTTTGTACTTCGAACAATCGGTAATGGATAATATTCGCTATCGGTAATAGATCACCATCGGCAATTGTCTGCGCTACGCAACGAAAAACCCTTTATAAATATTTCAATAAATTGTTTCTAACTAATGTCATATGTCCCCGCTATATATATGCTATATGTCTCTATATGTATGTACGTAGTATTAGCTCTTTAGTTTAAAATACTTCCTTTGGCATATGTACAAAATGTATTTAGATACTATATCCACATATACTCTCCGTTGTAGAGCTGTCAGAAAATCCATTTCATTTTTAAGGACAAAAATCGATTAAACTAATGAGATCAACTCATATTGAGATCATTTTCGAATGTAAAAAAAGACAAATCGATCTTTTCCCAGCTCTACTCCGTTCTGTATATGCAGGATAACTTATAATCAACAATCGCAAAAGAAACACTACGAGTAATGAGCCTAAACCTAACCGCGATAGTTGGTTAGTTTTACATTAGGTAATGCCAATCTCTCTCTATGTATTGTATAGTTCAAAAACAACCTTCGAAAATGTGTACTGGGAGAGGGGAAGTCCCTGTGATTTCCCCTCCTCCCATTCGATCTCATCTACAGCTACATCGGTCAATCGGTCAGTAAACTACCGATCATCATCATCTCTGATTGTGTCAACATGGCGATGGCGACTCTTGACTTTTTGATTTGACTTCGCGAGTTCTACAACGGTTTTTAATGCACGTTCTTGTTAACATAGAGTTAATATTGATTTCTCCTTAGATCGATCTATATATGGTATGTATAAATTTGGATAGTTCCGTATCTGTATCTGTAACCGTACTAATATGTATGTATATCGTATAAAGCGACTAGCATATATAATTATATAGGTAATCGTAATCGACTATGATAACAAAGGGGCGTGCCCCGCGCCTAAGCCTATTCCTAAGCCTAAGAAACTACGAGTCGCGACACTCGGCACAAATGCACACAGGAATCGGCATTGGATACGCACTCAGTTTGGAGCTTGTCAACTTGGACGCCTCGGAGCCGAAGGGCCAGCTCCTGATGCCGCCGACGACGAAGACGACGATGAGGACGAGCTATTCCTGGCACTACTGCTGCTGCTTGTGCTGGAGCACTGGCGCTGCTCCCGATCCCGGTGCGGAGTGTTGACCGAAGGTCATCTCTGTCTGTCCGGTAGAGCTGCCTCTTCCGTCTGCTGCTGCTGCTGCTGCTGCTGCTGCTCCTCCTCCTCCTCCTCCTCATCCAGTTGGCCGCCAGTGCACCGCTCTGGATTGTAGTCGTAGAACACCTGCGATGTGTCGCCCTGCACATTCACATCGATGGGCGCATCCACGTCCACAATGGCTGTTGCTGGTGCTGGTGCGAACTCGGCGCTAAAGTCGCCACGCGGCGGATCCTTGGGGCTGTCCACCATTATCTGTACCGTGGGCACCGGACACGTGTCCATGCTGCCCTCCACGGAGCCCGTGCTGATGCGTATCTGGGGCGGCGGCTGCTTGCCCTTTCCATTACCGTTGCCACTTGCCGAAGACGGCGAGGACGGGCTGCTCTCATCCTCCTCCTTGTACTCCTCGCTCTCGCGATGCACCAGCACGTGGACCAGCGTGGCGTTGTCCGGCCGCAGGCCCAGCGAGTGCGAATGCGGATGCGTCTGTTGGTCCGGCGAGGGCTTGGTGACGATAACCTCGGGGGCTGGGGCCTCGGCTGAAAGGGAAAGCGGGGCGTTTTACTTTACGGCACAAGGGGAGAAACTCACGGACATTTAACACATACAGACAAAAGCGTTCTTGTTAACTCTTAAAGCGCTTTGTGCTGACAAACCTCTTTCTAGGGGCGGTTTCTTGCGTATGAAACTAGAGGCGCGCTTACGTGAGGGAGCTGCGGACGCAGCAGGAGCCGAAGCTGGACCCGAGCCACTGTCGGAGGTGGCTGCCGCACCAGAGGCTGAGGCGGAGGCGGTGCCAGAGGTGGAGGCGGAGGTTGAGGTGGTGTTGGTCGTGTTGTTGTTGTTGTTCATAGCGGCTGTCGTGGGTGAAAGGCACGCATTAGTGTCGGGCACAACGCACAAGTACGAGGGTTGTGTGGACAGACAGGTAGGTCAAGAGACAGATAGATAGACTGATAGAGATCGTAGCGAGTAACAACAGTAGATATGATGAGTCAAGAACAGAGGCTTAATAACTAGGATTCGATTCGATGAAGTGCGTTCTCGATGGAGGCGGCAGAGCCGCCGATGAGAGGTCGGACAGTGCGAGGTGCTGCCTCCAGGTGGCTATGTACACACAGAGAGTAGTAGTAGGGGAGCGTATTTACAGGGGGCAAAGTGCGCTGGGTGTGGTGAATGGAGTGAATGGAGATGGGTTTTGGTTACGTGGATTAGGTGAGAGAGTTGAGGCTTAGGCACTTGTCAATAATTACTTTTTCTATGTACTGAAGGTGAGGTTAAGCTGTCATCGACAGCATCCTGATGACGCAAAAAGAAATTATAAAAGCTTCGGCGACGACTTGCTCTAGGCGCTTCCACAAATATGCTACCGCTAATAATAGTTAATAGTTTAGTAATAGTTGGAATAATAACAGTAACAATCATAAGCATAACTTGTCATCTTTGTCATCGGGATGTAGAATGTCTTCGGGTATATATATAGGTTCGAGAGGTCGGGAACTGTTTCGTTTCAACGTTAGCTGCAATTTTTTGACGAACTTACAAACGAAAGAAGGCTAAGAAGCTGTACATGGCAATGGAAGATCGATTCAGTATGAGATTTAGACGGGTAACTCCAATTTACCTGGTGACACAGCAAGCTACGCGCTAAAACTAATATTATATTATAGGTTATAACATGATCTAGGAGAGGGCAGGCAACCAATATGAACGAAAAGTAACTCAAACTGCGCATTCACAGAGGCTCATCTGAGGTGAAGTCGGAGTGTGGGAGTGGTCTACGGATTGGTATAGATACTAGAGTACAGAGGCTTCCGGATAGGCCGCTACTTACAAATGATCTTAACAAATTATCTGTGGTTCTTGTTCTGATAGGTAGTTGTTGAATTGTTGAATAGAGATTTGCTGTAGACAGACTTTCGCTTAAATGAGTTAGAATGGAGTCACTAAATAGATACTCGAAATATCTGTGGTTCTTGTTCTGATAGGTAGTTGTTGAATAATTATAGAATTGTTTTTGATTTGTTGAGTAGAGGTAGTTGAGTTTAGACAGATTTTTTGCTTGCCTTCGCTTAAATGAGTTGAGTTGGGATGGATTTACTAGATTTTATACGTATACAGTGATCGACTGGGGCGAGTTTCTAGATAGTTGTTTTTGAGTTTTATTACGAATACTTAAGCTAGCTGAATATACACAACGAGAGAGAGAGAGTATGTATGAGGTACAGTCGATAACTAAAAAAGAAGTTGGTTTTTGGTAGATTGCTTGTTGCATTTTGATACTGATACTGATTACTGATTACTGAATTCTGATTGTCTGTGGTTAGATTTAAGATTGTACATAAATTGTAGGTTATATATAGTAGTTAGCCTGAGCTGATGATGGGAATGGGAGTTTGCCTTTACCTAGGTAATTCAAGCCACTAGGCTGGGAGCCACTCCTGAGAACGGCAGTGACCATGTCTGCGAGCAGGGACTCATAGTTTAGGGAGATACAAGAGGATATGCTAGAAATAGGGCTCAAGTTCATATACACACTGTGGACACACAAAACGTTAATTTATCGGAGGTTCGATATTCGATGTTCGGATGTTCTTGTATGTGGGCATGGGCATGGAAAGCTTTCGTTTTCGTCTAAAAATTGCATTTCAAATTTCATCGCAGCCATGAAACACAAACATACATGGTATGTGTCTGTGTGTGTGTGTGTGTGGTGTGAGTTTGTAGTGTGTAGAGTGTAAGGTATTGGGTGTAAATGGAGCCAGAGATATCTACCGTTTGCCCAGCTCGTCGCTCTGCTGCTTGATGTCCTTGACCACATCATCGGCCCCCGAGACGAGCATCAGAGGCAGGTTGAGCCAGGGTCCAGCCAGCTCGCTGAGATCAGAGGCATCCGAGGCGCGAGAGGACTTTCTTGAGGAGGCGCGACTGCTGCAGGCAGTGCCGCGGCGACTGACCTGTAAAAGCCATTGAAATGACAGAGTGAGAGCCAACCTTTGTTGGTATTAATAGACTTCCTCTCACCTGCAGGTGGAAGAAATTCAAAGCCGAGAGCTTCGATTGCCATCCGCCGGGGCTGGAGTTCTGGGTGGCACTGTCTCCAGAGTTGGAGCGCTCCTTCTCCCGCTTCCGCCTGCGAAGAGACACATAGGCAAGTGAGTAAAATAGAGTAAAGAAAGGTTATGGCTGGGGAAGAGGCTGGCTCGTAGGTACCGCAAATACTCCTTCCAGCCCGTCTGTATGGTCTTGGCCGCCTTCTCCTGGCGCTTCCAGATCCGCGTCGACGAAACAATTTCCAATTCTTTGCGCGTTGGAAACTGTTTCTTGAACTTGACATCCATTTGTTCCTGCAACTGTTTGAAGTTATCGGTCTCCTCGACATGACCTAGCACGTGCTTCACGAGCGCGTGCAAAATGTCGAGGCAGTGTATTTTATTGCCCTTCGAGATGGGCAGATTAAATGACACTAGCGCGACATTATTGGGCTTCGAGATGCCCAATGGTGGATCGAGAGAGGCAATAAAATCGGACAGTTGCGAGAAGTGTATAAATTGGGTGGCATGTGGATCATATCTGCAAGTAAATTAATCGTTCAACCATGTAGTATCGACTCTTCGTGGACTACTGCTCGGACTACTCTAGACTTCAGACACATACTTGGACCAGCGAATGTAGAACATCTCCAGATCGTCCTCGACAATGCCGATCTCCTCCTCCTGGTGCGCCTGGTTGAAGTTCTCCAAGATAATGGCAATGTACATGTTGATCACGATCATGTAGCTGATGATGATGAAGCTCGTAAAGTAGGTAATGGCCAGCAGCGGGTGCCCGCAGTCCCCGTTTGTCTGGCCAAAGATGAAGGGATCGCAGTCGGGCGGCTGGATCATCAGCGACTCCAGCACGTCGTTCCAGCCGGCAGAGGTCATCAGCCGGAACAGCAGCTGCATGCTGCGTCCGAACGTCTGGAAGTTGACCATGTCATCGAGGGCGCCCTGCAGCTTCACGTGCCCGAACAGCGACATGCCCAGAATGGCGTAAATGAAGGTGATCAGGCCCAGCAGCGCTCCAATGTTAAAGAGAGCTGGCAGCGACACTACCAGGGCGAACAGCAGCTTCCTGATGCCCTTGGCGGCCTTGATCAGGCGCAGTATGCGCCCGATGCGAAACACCCGGACCACGCGCAGCAGCGTCGGGCTGATGGGCAAATCAATCATGATGTCCTCCATCAGGATGCCGAATATAGAGGCCAGCACCAGGAGAAAGTCGAACACGTTCCAGGGCACCGTAAAGTAGTGATAGCGCAGGCCCACAATTTTAACAATGGCCTCTGTTTGGGAAAAGGATATCCAGGCAGTAGAAAAAGGATATCCAGGGGGAGATCGAATCCTCTTACCTAGACCAAAGACCGTGGTAAAGAAGGCATTGCTCACTTCCAGGATGAAGAAGACGGCGTGCGGCTGATCGTAGTGCTCGATGCCCATGGTAAGCATGTTGAGAAAAATCAGTACAAAGATCGCGATCTCGAACCTGCGCATCACAAAAGTAGATTAGATGCCAGTGGACACACTCGGAGACTAGCTTCGGGCTTCAGGCCGAAGAGGAGGTGCTCCCCAGGAAGAGGTGTCATATGTACAGGCAACGGGGAGCACCCTACTACAGAGAGAGATTAAAACTAGGTCTAAGTCTAACTATACATGCTGGTTGGGGGCGGGGGGAGGGTATTACCGAGACAGGTGGGCTTTTCGGCCAAAGGGAGGCATCTAATTATCCTAGATAGAACATGCTACTCATTCAGAGTGCGGTAAGTCCGACATGTCTCTTAAGTGGAGGGGATAAAAGTGGCATCAAAGACAACATAAGCTATCTTATGCCTTAGGACAACATAAGCTATATTTGCCTTATGTTGTCTTTGGTCGCATAGCAAGTAAAAGGTGCTCTACAGAACGTTGAGAAGTATGCAAAATTACATAGAACAGTTTACAGATTACAGATTACAGAAGAGAGGCATTTTTGACGGTGTTTGTTGCTGGTGGGACAAGCACCGGAGTTCTGACCAAAAATGCCGGGGAATCGCCAAGTGTTCAAATAAGTTTTATCACCAAATCAGAAACAGTCTATATAGAGAGAGATTTGTGTTCAGATCGTGGGCCTAACAACTACGAGTGGGAAGAGACAGAGCTGGACTAAGAGGCTAGGATAGTATAGGTAAAAACTATAAGTAGATATACGTAATTTTCTGGAGCTTAGATTGGTTTTCGGGGTGTCAGGGTTTGATTGGCGGGGCTTGTTTACCTTCTCGAATTGGATAAATCATAAAACATAGCTAAAAAATGATTTATAGGTCGCTTAATAACTTTCTGTGGTTTCTTTCGTCCCAATTTTTTCATGGCCGTGTAATAGTGTTTTTGAGATTCGGTGAGAAACATTTCCAACACTCCTCCTTCATACTATATAAGAGTGATGAGAACAGAATGAACATTTATAATTATATCTCAAATATATGTACAGTCCACACACAGGTAAGAGTAACGCACAATCATATGAAAGAACACAGCAACACAGTAACACGGTTAAGGTTAGAGGTTAACGTTTATCGGAAAATGGTTAATGAGTAACGTTAAGAGCGATCACAGGATCTGAGATGGTTCGATGATGGTGTAGCGTATGTACAGATGACGGTTCAGGTGGTCCTGGAACACAGCGGAGGACACACAGAGGACTTACCTTCTTCTTGAGCATGTTAAAGTTATCAATGATAACTCCAATGAACAGATTCAGTGTGAAGAACGAGCCGCACACGATAAATATAACAAAATAAATATACGCATACAGGTTCGCCTCTCGCTGCGGCTGCAGATCCACGCCGCGGGCATCCACGGCATCGGCCATCACCTCCATCCAGCCCTCGAAGGTGGCCACTTGCAGCAGGGCCAGGTAGCCCATGCCCACGTGGTCGAAGGTGATCTTCGAGTTGATCCACGTGTAGTTCTGCTCGATGCAGTCCCACTTGTCGTTCACCTCCTGCCAAGCCAAGCATGCAGGGAATAAGTAAAGGCGGAAAGTTACCAAGGAGCGGGAGAGGTAACCCACTCCCTTCCGAAATACTCACAGTAATTGGCAGCAACTCGCCCAGCTCGTTGACGCACTTGAAAAATTTACCACCAAAGAACTGAACACCCATTATGGAGAAGATCAACCAAAAAACTAAACAAACCAAAAGGACATTGAAAATTGATGGTATTGCATACATGAGAGCGTTTACTACAATCCGCATTCCTTGCCACCTGGAATAGAAATGGGCGGTGAGAAGATACGGGAAGATGGGCGCTGGCCGGAGGCAGTGCTAGGTGGGATTCTGAGTGGGTCGATCTCGTCTGCCAACTATTCTAGCTTAGCTAATGTATATATCTAAACGTATGTACACATCTACAATATACAGATTATACAGATACAGATACAGATACAGAGGCGGAGGAGAAGGCTTTAGCTACGGGCTACACAGATTCGAGCACGAGGACAGAGGACAGGAGGCGAGGACGATGCAATGCGTGTTCTACGAGTACGTATTTCTATTCGAAATCCATAAAGAAGACGGAATTGTATTAAACACTGCTCCACACTATAAGTTTACTATATCGAAAGAAGTCTTATTTGATATATCGAATTTCGAAAAATAGAAATATATAGCATTTTACGCTAAAATATTATCGAAAATATTACCGGAAAACAAGAATGGAAACTAACTTCGGAATACCGAAATTTTTGTACCCTTGCAGTTTGCCATGGCATCATGGTATCGAATTAACAATCTATCAAAACTTAGCCAAAATTTCATCAATTTTAATTCGGGAAGCTTTTCTGTGTTAGTCTTTAGAGGGTTAATAAATCTGCATACTAAATTTGAAGATTTTAAGAAATAATTTTTTTGTTTAATTTTCGACAATTTTAACGATGTAACCCCTTATATTTTTTTGAAAATAATTAAAAATTTTGGATTTCTTCCCAAAATGGCTAGAAAGATGCGCCTGTCAATGCTGATCAAGAATATATATGATTTGTAGGGTCGGAAATGACTGCTTAACTGCTTTGCAAGCTTCTGACTAAAATTACAATACCCTGCAAGGGCATAATAAAAGGAAAATTGGTTGCATATAAAGTACATTATATGCATTATATATAAAATGAAACCTTTAAAATTAAGTACTTCAAAATCTTTACAGAGGGAAGGTAGTTCGATATATCAAACAGAATATTGATTTATAGCAACGTCATTATATCGCTTCTTATATCGGTCTCTGCGGCAATTACCGATACAGTACGATTATCGGTATTTTTTGCCACTCCTACTCAACACAGCTTGATCGCCTCGCTCGGTCTGATCCCATCTCCTCTCCGGAAATGCCAAGAGAGACGTAAAAGAAGAAACAGTAGTGGTAGTTATAAAAGTTGAGAATAGCGAAAGTTCCTACGCTGAGAAACAGAGAGAGCTTCTTCCCCAGATGCTTGAGCACGGATGTCTGAGGTGGTGGTGCAACCTATCGAAAGAGAATCGCGGCTCTAGACGTAGAAACTTACCGAGAGATGGCTCTCAGTGGACGCAGGGCTCGCAGGGTGCGTAGCGAGCGCAACACCTTCAAGTTCTCATTCTCCTCGATGAGCAGCGAAAACACCGACACCTGGAAAAGGGAGAATCAGTAAATAAGGCTCCTTCCCAAGAGGGCGTTCCAACACCACTTACAAACACTATGATAAAGTCGAGTATGGTCCAGAAGCTGGTAAAGTACTTGGAGAATCCCAGCGCCAGCCACTTGAGGATCATCTCCACGACGAATATCAGGCAGAAGGAGAAGTTGATCCAGTAGAGCACCCGCTTGAGCGTCTTGTTCTTGTCCAGGTTGATGTCCTCGAAGCAGAGCGTGATACTCGACGCAAAGATCAACACCAGCACAAACCACTCAAAGGCCGGAGTATCGACAACCGTCAAGACAGCCGTCCTCACGCGCGTCCAGTGCTTGGCGCTCTGTGTGTCCATGCAGCTCATGAACCAGGGGCAGCGGAAATAGAAGCTAAAATGGGAGTGAAGATGAGAATTCAGTCCGAGAATAACCCCCAGGATACTCACTGATCGTAGCACTTCTGCGGAAAACAGTCGTCGGGCACCTT
The DNA here is from genome assembly GCA_018905715.1 of Drosophila lini. Lineage (NCBI taxonomy): Eukaryota > Metazoa > Arthropoda > Insecta > Diptera > Drosophilidae > Drosophila > Drosophila lini. Next base: position 42,532 of record JAEIIL010021970.1, read on the forward strand.
GGGCGCCTTGGTGGCCCCGAAGCTCGGAAAAGTCATGGGATCATTGTAAGCTCCCTGCGAGTTACGTCTCCCACCGACAGTGAGATCGTCTACGTAGGAAACCAAACAATGCCATGGTTTTTCTGTCAGTCGCGTGAATGCCGACGGCTTCTGCGTGGCCTCTGGCGCCGCCTGCGCCGACTCCTGGTCAGTCTTGTGGCTCAGGGCCAGGGCCAGGGCCGAGGAGCTCGTGTCGGCCGCCCCCGAGCTGTGCGACTCGGTGCGCGCGGACTGGAAGGATGCGGCTTTGTCTAGCGTCGATTGTGGATGCTCCGGGCGTCGCCGCTGCCCGGCCGCAGGACCATGACTACTATGTGCCGTCGGTCCGTGGGTGCGTGCGGCATGGGCGTGGCTGGGACCGTGAGTGGGATCTGCTTGGATGCTCGTGGCATGAAAGTGCTGCTGGTGCTCGGTGAGAGCAGCCAGCGGCGGGGTGGTCTTTAGCGATGAAATTTGCGCCAGTGTCGGTGGCTCGATGCTCGACTTCAGGGAGGTGGGCGGCGTGGCGGGCACGGCCGGCGGCGTGGCCATGCCCAGCTTCTGCTTCTGGATCAGCAGGTTTTCGTACGAGCTGGTGCTCTTCAGCGAGAGGCTGTCCAGGCGCAGCTGGTCGCGCATGGGATTGTGGAGAAACTTGCGCGGCATCTTCTCCGACTCAATGCGCAGCGTTGAGATGGGCTTCTCCTCCTCTGGCAGCTCCTCCACGCGCTCGATGAGGGACAGCCGCTTGAAGCGATCGAACTGCACGGTGAACGGGTCGATCTTGCGCCGGAGGAAGGGTGACTGGGTCGTCGGTTGGCTGGCGCCGGTGGCCTGGCTGGCGCTGGTGGCCGCCACTGCCATGGCCTCCATTGCCACAAAGGGCGCGTGGATTTGATCACAGATTTTTCGTATTTCGTTCGAGATGCTGAAGTCTTCGTCGATCTTGCGCTGCTTCTCCAGGCTGCGCCGCTTCAGCTTCACGGACTGGCGCTGGGCGGCGGCGCTGACGGACTGCGAGCGCCGTGGCACCGTGGACAGGTCGTAGCTGTCGTAGGGGTTCAGCGGATGCACCACCTCGTCGGCGGCCGAGCGCTCCGAGGCTCCGGTAATTATGGCAATGTGATCCATTATGGCCTTGGTGGCCTCATCGGCCGCCGGCGAGGGCTCCGAGAGCGTGGACAGCTTGCGCTCCAGCGAGGTGGTTGAGCGCTTGATCTCCTCCAGCTCCTTTTCAAAGCTCTGGATGATGTTGTCGAACTCGGAGTGCTCCACCAGCGGCTCGCTCTCCGACTGTCCCAGCTGGCCGCTGGAGGGGCGCCGCGATCGAATGGCCTGCGAGATGCAGCTGACGTTCTTGCCATCCTCCTCCTGCAGAAACTGGAAGAGCTCCTTCTGGTCGCAGTTGAGCAGCTCCTCGCGAAGATTGCCCTGCTGCGACAGCAACTCGTCCTGCTCGATCGATATGGAGGTGAGAGACTGGCCGCTAGAGTGTCGCCGCATCTCGGCCTCCTCCGACTTGAGCAGCGATCGCTGCGACTGCCCGCTGGACTGCGAGAGGCGATCCAGCGACTTGCGGTAGCTGGGCGACCGCGTCAGCAGCGACTTCTGGTACTTGAGGTAGGCCTCGTCGTGGTCCTCGCTCCCGTAGCGGCGCGACGAGTTGTCCTGCAGCGAGTCGCCGCGATTGAAGGAGCCACAGCCACTGCGCTGGTCGTTGGCATACGGATCCGTGTCCGTGGAGTTGTACTGACCCAGCAGGCGCAGCTCTATGGACTCCGTGTAGGTGGCCTCGTCGCGCGAGTCGTTCTGCTGCGTGCTCACGCCTGATGAGATTTGGTGCTGCAGCCGCCGCTCCGCCTGCAAGAAGGGCGTCAGATTTTGGCCATTCCCATTCCCATTGCCGCCGCCGGTAGCCATCATGGCGCTCTCATAGGTGGGGGGCAGCGAGTCAGCGTTGGGTGGCAGTGGATGGGCCGGCAGCTGGATCTGCTCGGGCAGATCCACGACTTCGTCGTACTCCATTCCGTCGACGATCGTGTGCAGGCCGTCGTGCAGGGGTATCTGGAAGCCAAAGTCCGAGCCGGAGACGGGTCGATTCATGGACTCCTGGAAGCGACATAACTTAAATATTGGAGAAACAGAGCCTAGGGAAACCCTTACCTGATAGCTCAGTCTGTGGAACTTGGTCTCTGCCAGCACACCCGCCTTGTCGCCCCGCTCCAGACCCACCACAGCCTGCTGGGAGTGAGCCTGGGCCTGAGCCTGCTGCTGAGCGTCCAGCACGATCTGCTGGAACTTCTCGGCAAACTGCCGCTCCTTGCGGTCCTTGCGCTCCTGCCGCTTCTTGCGGATGAGGTCGCGCACGCGCTCAATGCTCCGCGCCAGCTTGGACTCCTCGCCCACTTCCTATTCGAGGAACAGACAGAGAATCACATTAGGACGCAGTGAGACACAGGGGGTGCGGTGAGTGTTTACTCAACTGAAGAGATCGCTACAACAAGTTTCTTTTTGAATAGACATCGATATATATGGTTACATAGATTACGATTTACGATTAATTGGGGATCCAATGCATTTACAGAACTAAACACGGTTTACGCTAAGGGCAGGCAACACAAAAGATTATACTATATAGTCTGATCTCTATATTTACACATACAGTTTGTCTGGATTTGGATATGTTTTGTTTTTGGGTTAACGCAAACGAGGCAAGCAGTTTAAAGCAAGTTTAAAAACGGTTTAGTTTATAAAAAATTACCTTCTTCTTGAAAATCTGTTTAACGTTTTCAGTGTGTATTTAAAAGGTTTTAGTTTTTCGGTTTATCAGTTTGGGGTTTCAGTGTAAGGTGTTGAGAGTTCAGTGTTCAGAGTTCGGTGTTTGGTGTGTTTTTTGTGTGTCAGTTTAGATTTAAACGCATTGTGCAAAGTTGACAACAGAAATTGGTTAATTGGAGTACGCTTAAGTGCATGTAGATATTGTTTTTACACATTAAGACCTACATATAGACTTAAACGAGAGACTTGCTAGGGTTCGTTCTGGAGACAGAGATTGTAACAACTTGATTTACTACATTTATTATAATATCAAGGATTTTTGTCTTAAATATACAGCCAGCAAGGCAGTTACAGCTAATTCTCAGTGAGCGAGCGCTTAACCGAGTCAATAGATTCTTATTAAAAAAGCACAAAAAAGGAAAATCCACTAAGTATTTTATTTAAATTCCAAGCGAAAAAAAGACAAAAGACTCCCAGAACAAACCCTATGGAAACACAATTCGGTAATGGCCGAAATGAGGAACCCAGCAAAGAGACGTGATCCCTGTGCTGGGTGGGGTTTTGTTAGTCTTTAATTAATTAGTAACAGTTTAGTAACACAATGCAGAGGAGCGATGGTGACAGAGAATTTAGCTAGAGTGAATTTGAAAGACATGAAAATCATAACGGAATTTGCTCGTTTTGTAAACAGAAGAGAGTGCCACAGATCGTATGGTGTATAATTCAAATGGTAATTCGATCCAGGGGGTGGTGGTTACCATCGCACACTCGGAGACACACACACAAATACGCAAATACATGAAATACGAGTACCGAAAACCACATCAAGAGTGCAAGGCAAATTCAAGTCAAACATGGGGAATCGATCTAACCATCGATCGGCTTAACCAGTCAGTTTATGGGGATCGTTTAGGACACGGGGCGAGGGGTGAGCCTCCGGTTCCCGTGCCGATTTCGAGCGTTTTTTGAGTTTAGTTGTTCGGTTGTTTAAGTAACATGGCTGGCACACACATAGACATAGACATATATAGACACATTCACGAGCGTAAGGATCAACTGGTGGGATCTTGACTTGCCTCTTTCTTCGACTTGAGCTCCTCGGAGTTGAAGCTGTTGAGCAGCAGGGCCAAGAACAAGTTGAGCACCATGAAGTTGCCCATGACGAGCGTCGGCAGGAATATGGCAAAGCAGGTGGAGGCTCCTTGCTGCAATTGCACAGGGATTAAAGCTAAACTGAGGGTGTGCGTAAGCCAAGTCATACCTCCTCCTCGGCACGCATGCAGTCCCAGAGCGGCTCGATCCATTCGCCGCACAGAATGCGAAAGATCATCATGAACGAGTGGAAGAAGTCGTTGAAATTCCATCTGGATAATGTTAAAAGGAACTTAAAGAATCCGAATGGGAGACGACTCTTTCTCCAGCCTCACCTGGGCACTGGATCCGGGTCAAACTTCTCAGGCGTGTAGTCTTTGGAGAACAATTGCATGCCGATGACGGCGAATATGTAGATGACAATGACCAGAATCAGCGTGAGGTTACCCAGGGCGCCGATCGTTGAGATGATAATGCTGAGCAGCACCTTCATTGTGGTCCACGACTGGGCCAGCTTCAGCACTCTCAGCTTGAGGAAATAAATGGAAATTCATAAAGGCTACTCTATGCGGCATCTGCTTCTCTCTGCTCTTACCAATCGCAGGCCACGCAGCACACTCAGGCCATCCACCAGCTCGAAGATGATGTCCAGCAGACTGGCCGTCACAATGAGCAGATCAAAGATGTTCCAGCCGCACAGGAAGAAGTCCTTGGACAGAGCCATCAGTTTCACAATGCATTCGAAGGTGAAAATGGATGTAAAGACCTGCAAGAGCACGGAGAACTGTCGATATTTTCAGGGAGCCAAGTATTCCAACTCCAACCCACCTTGTTGCCCACGTCCAGGGCGTTGCGAAAGCTCTCACTCATGCCGTGGTGCTCCATGGCCAGGAAGGCGGTGTTTAGGACGATGCACAGGGTGATGGCCAGCTCGAAGAGCGGATCGCGCACCACTTTATATAGACAGTTCTGGAACTGCAGCCAGCTCTCGTAGTCAGTGCACCAGTGGACGCAGCGATCGCAGTTCCGGTCGGGCAGATCATCTACGAGAGAAAGGAAAAATTAAACCTATCCTCCAAGAGACCACCCCAAACTCACCGATAACGACCACCTCCGAGGAGAACTCCTGGTGCAAGGCGTACACGTTGTGGTTCTTGATGCGGGCTATGTTCCCGTTGCACTTGATCAGGCGCACTTCGCGCGGCGAGAGGGCCAGCTCCACTGTAGACACGTGGCCCAGCTCGTTGACCGTGTCCTGCTCCTCGTGATCGTCCACCACGCCGGAGTCGTCCTGCGAGGACTCGCGATTGACGCCGCTGGAGTTGGAGCTGGTCTGGCGACTGCTGGCTATGAGCTGGCCCTTGTAGTCCGAGGGATACAGCATGTTGGGATTCTTCACGCCCACGCCGCTGTCCTGGAAGCTGATGCGCGCCTTGGGCGGCAGCGGGGGAGCGGTGGCAGTGGCAGTGTCTGAGCTAGTGGCAGTAACGGTGCCGCTTGCCTTGGTCAGCTGGCTCTGCTGCTCCATCTGCTGGTACTGCTTCTGGGCCTGCAAAGTCAGCGCCGAGGGACGTTCCGGTGTGGTGGCGCTGTGGCGTGGACTCCGCCCGGGACTGGGCGTGGCCGAGGGGGACTTGGGATCGGTGCCGTTGCTGCCATTGCCGTTACCGTTCCCGTTGCCATTGCCGCTGCCCTCCTTCCCGCCCTTTGCCTTTTTTCGCCGCGTCTTTTTCTTGCTGTAGGAGGCCAGGAGCACGCCCTTTCGCGAGTCGATCTTCTTCTTGTTGTTCTTGTTCAGCTTCTTCACATTCAGCACCGAGGGATCGAAGCTGAACGTGGAGTCGTCGCGGTGATCCAGCAGGTCCTTCTTGCGCTCCTCGTTCGTAATCTCGGCCTCCTCCTCGTAGCTCAGCGCTACCACGGCCAGCATCAGGTTGATCAGGTAGAACGAGCCGAAGAACACAACCACCGTGAAGAAGGAGACACTCATGGGGCCGCAGGTGGCCAGCACCTGCAGGAATCAAGGGATTAGCAGACGTAGAAAGCAGAAGGGACAAACACTCACCATGTTGTAGACATTCTCCCAGTAGTCCAGCGTAATCAGCTGGAACGTCGTCAGCATGGACCACATGAAGTTGTCAAAGTTGGTGTAGCCGTGGTTCGGGTTCTCGCCCACGCAGAGGCACACGTACTCGAAGGGGCAGTGGCGGGCGCCGGTCAGGTTGCCGCACAGCACGGGCAGCTCCTCCTCGTCATACAGCCAGTTGTCCGTGTCGTTGACCCAGCTGCAGGGAACACAGACCCAGATTAGCTGCTGTCCCACCTCAACTACACTCACTCACATCTGCCAGTCTGCATGCGAGACGTTCGTCCAGTCGGGGGGCACCTGGCGCACACACTTGTTGCGCAACTCGCCCATGTACACCTGGAGGGCAAAGAGCGCGAAGACCATCAGGCAGAAGATGGTCAGCGTCATGACCTCCGCCAACTGGCGGAAGGAGTGCAGCAGCGCGTTGATGATCGTCTTCAATCCGGGCATAATGGACACCGTCTTGAGGGCGCGCAGCACGCGAAAGGTACGCAGCCCCGCCAGGTTGCCCACCTCCATGCCGATGGTGGCGTAGCCGCTGGTGATGACCACAAAGTCCAGCCAATTCCACGGGTTGCGCAGATACGTGTACTTGTTGAGCAGAAATCCCTTGGCAATGATCTTGATGACCATTTCGATGGAGTAAATTGCCAGGAAGATGTACCTGTGGGCGGCATTTTAGTTTCGGGCAATTGGACAGGCACCATCTATACTCACTCCGCCTCCTCCACGGTCTCGGTCATGGCCAGGAAAATGCAGTTGAACAGAATGGTGGCCATGACGCAGTAGTCGAAGAACTGGTTGGTGGCGATGTACACGCACACGCGCCGCGCCGGGCTCCATGGGTGAAAGAGGAACAGGCTCTTGGTGCCCGTGAAGCGATGGATGTAGTTCTTGCGAAACCGCTTGGACACCACGCAGAAAGTCTGTAATTCGAAAGCAGCGCTCAATATACGTATTTTCTAGGGCTGTTGATAATATCAATATATCGATATATGTTTTTTGCCCAAATCGCGAAATCGAAATCGCTATATATCTATATCGCGAAAATACCAAATATCGCGATTTCGGTATTTTGATTTACTTACATTTTTACACTCTACACGAGAATTCTACCCCAAGCATGTAAATTGACACCTTTCAAATTCAGAGTGACCAAGGAAAAAATATCAAAAAAATATCAAACAAAAATATCGCGATTTCGGTATTTGGGCAACAAAAGTTCACATTCA